>WFKH01010931.1:6394000-6415380 GCA_016163765.1 Magallana hongkongensis | reverse complement strand
GATCTTAAGAGAAGATAGAGTAAAGCAGTGACAGCAACCTTGACACAAAATCAATCAAAATATTAATGTTCAGAATTTAAGTTTATAATTATATTGATATTGAATAAATGAACCCCTGAATTCCTTTTTTTTCTTTTCTTAATTTCACTTTTTTAATTGTTATTGTTACATTATTGTAATTCTTGACCTTTTAAACTGTAAAATATTGTTTGCTAGATTTCATTTGCAAAATTTACTCATTTCATTTTATCCCTGTTAAAATCCCCCCAAAAATCTTATTTCGCTGGCTGGTAGCTTTTTTCCGGAAAAATCTTTGATTTTTTTGCTGTTGGACCCCTGTGAACTATTGTGTTTTTCATTGAAAATTTAGGCGACTGTAAGCCGATCTGTCCGTGTTTGATGGACGGTATCAACTATGACCACGGAGAGCAATGGAAAAAACAGGGCAAGCCCTGCACCACGTACGAATGTGTCAACGGATTCTACAGACCGATCAAAGAAGGTGAAACTCGTTTATATTTTATAGAAAACAAAGTCATTGTATTAACCTTGCCATGTCCAAACTTATATTATTGTATATTCTAAGGAAAAAAGTTTGCCTTAAAAGTAACTGTAAACATCTTGCTACAAAAAAGAACGACAAACTTATGACCACAATGGTAAATTGTTGAAATGGAAGATAATTGATCGTATGTTCTCCAAAATCAGAACGATTTCTGACGAATTATGTGCCTTGTTTAGGTTGTGATTTCAAAGGTATATGCAAAAACACAAACACCACTTGGACCGAGAAGTGCTTCACCTACCAGTGTTATACCAGGGATGAGATGTCTCATTACTCTCTAGTGGAGGGAGGTAAGGTTAGCCTGCATTGATGATTTTAATAAAAAATTAGATATAAATCTTTGGTGTCTCATGGCAAGTCCCAGTGACAATTTTCAAACAAAGAATTTAATCATAAACTATGTTATAAACTCAAAAGATCGGTTTTCAGTAAATTAAAGAGTATGACGTCAGCCAATGAAGTCTTACTCTCAATGATGTCTGATGAGGTTTAATCCCAAAATAATCCTTGCATAGCGGCTTACCTAAAAAAAAAAGACACTCTAAACAATGTAAACATGTATTTATAATTCATTTTTTGTAAACGCTTTGTTTAAATTACCTTTTTGACAGGTTGCTTAGATTCCTACGGTAACTGCCGCACTGTGGGGGAGAGGTTCTATGAAAACTGTGACACTGTTGAGTGTCAGATTGTGAACGGTTCCTGCTACCATTTGGTAACGCTGTCAAAAGGTACAGAGAAAACATGAATCTATGTTTTGTTAACAAGATGCTAGAAGGTCGTGCTTTTATTGTTGTAGCATTTTACTACATCCGAAGTATTACTAAGAGTTTGATCAATTTTATTATACATGATGTGGGTTAATTCATATATCATATAATGCATGCCAATTAATAAACGCTGTGCCACTATTTATATTGTGATAAGTAAAGTTAAGTTTGAAGATGATATAGTATGGAATAATTATTGGCCCCTCTTGCCTCAATCATGTACTGAATAATTCAATCATTCCGAATCAATTTAATTAAGTTATCGGTGTTTACTGAGTTTTGTTTTTACTTTAATAATTTTTGTAATTTTTATTAAATTGAACTGTTATACCAAATTCTATTCTATATGTACTAAGCATCTGTGATATTTTTATAAATTATAAATTATTTGAAAATAAATATACATATCATAAAAAATCAAAAATCATTTGTCCAATAACGACTTTCAAACACGTAATAAATAATGTTTAATAAACATGGAGTTTATATTGCTGCTAATTCTCAATGTGTTATGATGTCCAAAGTAAGGACAGGGTACCTGTCTCTTTGTCCAAAGTAAGGACAGAGTGCCTGTCTCTTTGTTCAAAGTAAGGACATAGAACCTGTCTCGTTACTAGGTTGTACGTTTGAGGGTGAATGTCGGGCACTGAACTCCTTCTGGCATGACGGATGTTCCGTGTACCAGTGTATGGAGACGTCCAGCGCCGTCACCTACCAGAAGCTTACAAATGGTGAGTAAAAATTAATGTAAAGTTACTAATAAGCTTACCAAAGGTCAAAGCTGATAACGTAAGCTTACCAATGGTGAGGAAAACAATACAAGCTTACCAATGGTAAGAATATAAACGAGTGGTAGCTGATAATGCGTCTTGTCTGGTGTTATTTGGCATTTTATTTCAACTTTTATTCAATGCTGCTTTTTGATTAGCTTCAGGTCTGTAGCTCTCATCCTGAAAAAAATTTGGATGGACGACTTGGTCGTTCATTTGAATTTTTCAGACCGGGAGCTACAGACCTCGACTACTTTTTAATAAACTATATACCAAAAAATGTAATATGATACTGGGTAAAAGCTCTTCATGTACAATTTTCTCGGATGGAATCCATAAATTTCTATACATGTTGGTCCCTTCACCACTGGAGATCAATCTACCAAAATATACGTACTATTTAATTCCAGAGCTCACTACATGATGCAGGCAATATTATGAACACTCAATTCATGCAATAGTAGCACAATCCACTTTATATTGTTTTGGAATTTACACAAAGTACCGCTTTGTTGTAGAGGTCATGTACTGGCCAAAGGGACCTTACGGATTACTGATGGCGGACAATGGTTGCCCCAGTAACGACATGCCGTCCGCTTGGAGCAACGGAAGCCGGCTTCACTACAGTAACGGCAACTCCATGCCCTCGTTCTCGTTCCATCTCTATGGCAACTACTCCAGGATCCTGTTCCAGCACCACTTCTGCATCCATGACCACGCGGGAGACCCTTTCTCGATGCCTCGCTATCAGACATACTGGGAGGAGGGGAAATACTGTATATTCCGAGTCTCCGGCCAATGCCCAAATGGTGACATTGTTTTATAATCTAAGACAATTTCATGTATACACTGAAACTAAAAAAAATTAAATCCACCACGGCAAACTTATCAAAAACGATGTTGTTAAATGAAATGTGTAATACATGTAGATGGTAAATTAAAAAAATATTTTTTTCCATTACATAACAGAATTTCATGAAGGGTTTATTCTGATGGACGATTTGAATGGATTAGAGTTTATGCAAAGTGTGAACGGATCGGTACCAGATGGGGTATATGACAAAGACACGGGGTTCTTCTTCTGTTGTCGATCTGACGGTGACGTGGAAACACCAATAGTTTTACCAAAAGATCAACCGTTCGTTTTGTTTATGGCCAATGGTAGTACGGAATGCCAGTCGGTGCGGGGTAAGCTACTGGTGACAACATCGTAAATATCTGTACATTTTGTAGCTCCAGGCATGTGTATTCAAAGTTCTTTCTTTAAACGTTTGATAGATAAAGATTAAAAAGGATAATTATAGTCTAAATAAAACCAATCAGCGTACATTAACTAGACCAAATCAATATCAGTTTAAAACAAATTGTTAATTCTTCTTCTTTTGTAAAACATGAAAACGTCATCGCAGACATCGTTAGCAATACTTTCATTGTTGTGCATGTTGTCTTAATTGTTGTTGTTTTTGGTGGGTTTTTTTTGTTCTTTTTAATTTTATTCAAAACTGTTATTTGTTTATACAAAGGCATGCTTCACGAGCTGGAGTTTTTCCTGTTTGATGACGAGAATGTAAATACAAAAGTTGCCCAGAACGGTTCTTTACCGGAAGTGAAGCGTGGAACCAACAACACCGTCATCTACTTCTGTTACTACACTCCCATTACGTGTGGTAGACCTTTTTCCTTTGATTAGATTCCATTGTTCTACTGTACATGTAAAAGAGATTGCTGTCAATTATGTAATCAGTGTTTTTAATCAAAATTTTGAAACTATCATCAAAATCAAAACAAACAAATTATTTCAGGCTGTGAAGATCAGGATGGAAACATGATACAAGTAGGAGAAAATGTGACCAAAAGCTGCGTTTTGTATAAGTGTGAAAGCTACCAGAATAATCTTCGTTACCTCAAAGTCCTACAGGGCGGTAAACAAAACAGTACCTTGCAACATTCTGATAATGAAATATTTTGTTTGTTGAAGCTTTTGCCATTTGGGTAATGTTTGCTTTTTAACTGGACAAGATTAGGTTGTCAGTGGAGCGGGAGATGCATACCAGAGAACACAACATGGACGGAGGAAAAGGGTGGTATGTGTACCAAGTACAAATGTCAGAAAGAGAAAGACGGACCGTATCCCAAGTACAAGGTTAAAAAAGAGCACGAAGGCAAGCTGTTTGTCATTTATCTGGTATTACAAGTAAATAAAAATAGACGCAATGTATTTGTATTGATGGTTTCCTGTCTTTGAAAGGTTGTATAGACGATAGTATATGCCGAGGTCTTGGATATAGCAAAAGACGCGGATGTTATGAACTGCAATGCAGAATGCACCCACAAGTACGCAGACCTTACTACAAACTTGTCCGTGCTGGTATGTCGACAATGGGTTTGGGTTATTTTTTATTAATTAACAAGGGGATGTTGGTGAATTCAGTTAAGAGAATTGTTCTAAAAGCAAATATGCAAAACTTACTCCCTAAATACGAAGAACCAAACAAACATGAACACCATTTTGGTTTTTTAAAAATCTCGTGGCAAACGTATCACAATGTGTATAGAAATCGGTTTATTTAGTGCAAACAACAGGTATTTAGCAACATATGTAATGTTTCTTTGTGATGAAGTGTACGGATTGAACTAACCAGTGAGTAACATGTAGGTTGCAGTGACGGAATGGGCGGATGTCTGGCCATCAATACCACAAAGGTCATGAACTGCGTCACGTATCGATGTGAAAAACATTCCTCCAACTGCGGTCTCGACTTCTACAAAGGGGGTAAAGTTACACACACATCACATAACGCATTGATTAACCACTAAAGCAAAAGAATGTTTCCTTTAGAATTATTTAGAATAGAGAACAGCAATGTTTGCATAAAATCTGTTCAGTGATTGTTGCAAATGGATTTGTAACCTTCAAGTTCACTGACTTAATAATAACATGGCGGATCAAAAGAAATTTGAGACTTTGCTTTATCAACAGGATGTAATGAAGGCGGGAAATGCCATGACATCAACAGCACGTGGAAAAGCCAAAGTTGTCATGTGATGAACTGTACTTTGACAGCATCTGGATCAGGAAATCTGAAAATAAAAACAAATATAAAGAAATATGGTAATGAACTTCCTAAAGTTTAACTGGTTTAAGTTGTATCACTCATACTACTTTCATCCAAACTTGCGTATGTCATATTACAATGTCAAATACAGCTACTTTGTTCAAATTAATTTCAACTGCATGGTCGCAAATTCTTGAAAGCAATTAAAAAACTGTCAGATTGCATTGCAGTTTTTTGGTTATTTTACCTCCAGCGTGCAAATTTAATGGTAGATGCTATAAGGAAGGAGATCAGATGGATAGAGACTGTGTGAAAAGACAGTGTAAAGTCGACAGGAAAAAGAACATGGTTATGATGGACGTCATTCATGCAGGTTCTCTCTATCTCTCTCTCTCTATCTCTCTCTCTCTCTCTCTGTGTGAAATAGATAGACGACGTATTTTTGAAATAAATGTTTGTCTTTTAAACCAGACTGTAAAGTGAACGGTAAGTGTGTCCCAGTCAACGGAACCTACAAAGACGGCTGTTCCATCAAGCGGTGCTACTGGCGTAAAGATGGAAACATCTATAGCTCTGGCAGCGAAATCGTCGAATTTGGTAAGTTCTTGATAATATACTAAAAAGATACTGACCCAATATCTATTTCATAAGCTTACATGTACTCTAAACAGTCTCTATAAACTTGATTTGCTAAAAGAGACTATACTGCCTAGAATATATTTGGATAGCCATTCAACTTTTCACTGAAATGAGGATGAAAAGACATATACATATAGTTAACGCGATAGAAAGTGGCCTTAGAATAGTATTATCAGGTTTCTCAAGTTTATTTAGGAGGTACAAAATGTAAATGTTTTAGCGGTCAGTATTAGTTATTCCCATGTAATTGAGATTGTGGAGAAAAAATGATTGTCATCACTTTTACAGCTAATTAACCTTTAAATGAAAATACGACAGTGAACATGTTTTCTTGTCATTCATAGTTAACAAAATAGTAACTCTCTTATAAATAATCCTGTTATTTTGTATTATGTCTTCATTTGATTTGCCAGATACAGATTTCCATGCATTGGTTAATGGGAGGTTCACCGAGTGTCATGTGATCCAATTTTAACCAATAAAATTGTGTAATTTAAACATAATATTGAAACGTGGCTCACTTGACTTTGTATTCTTAAGGCTGCAAATGGAAGGACGGGTGTATAAACGAGACCGAGATCAGACAACATGACTGTACGCACTACGTCTGTCGTGTCTTCAAGAAGGGACAGTTCAGGCGCTCCGAGCTGGCCGTCTATAGTCAAGGTCTGAACAGAGAGATCACACTAATTAGACTTTCAAACAAAAATAACCAAAAACAATTCATCTCCAAAGTAGAAATCAGAGAAACTTCGTTTGTTTTTAATCATATGATCTTCAAAGAGGGCTGGCAGACAATTTAATGTTTGGTTTATTGTAGACTGCAAAGACAAGGACGGTAACTGTATTGCGGTGGGGAGTCAAGGTGAGGGAAAGAACTGTAACAACGTCCGGTGTGTGTCCAACAATGGCAAAGCGGAGCTGCAGAACAACGCCAACGGTAGGTAAAATGGGTGTGTAAAGAATGCCTTATAATATCGTGAAAATAGTTGTTTTTTTTATATAATATTGAAGCACAGCTGATTGTCCATTTATCAATAAACGCCAAAAGACGGTTTTTAGCTAAAACAATTATTTACGGCTTTTAATTAAGGAACTATATTAAACGCAACGTAAATCTTACATTAGTGACACTGAGATAATCAAAATTGATTTTTTTTTACAATTATTAATATCATTTCTTCTATATCATTATACATGTATTATATTTAGTGACCTTGATATAACATACAGGGTGCTTTGACAAAAATGAATGCAGAAAAGATGGTGGCAATTGGACAAACCCAGACAACTGTGTAACCTATGGGTGTCGAATTTCAAATCAAAATGGCCGAGTCATACCCCAGATAAAAATCGTAGACGTAGGTAATGACATCCGATATGGCAACTTTGCTAGACACCAATTTACTACTAATGTTTTCTATTCCACGGGATATATATTGTCGGCTTTAATTAAGGAGGCCGGGTGGTATACGAATTACACAACAGATATACCTTAAATTTTTAAATATTATAATATTTAAAGCAATAAACTATAACCAATATACTAGTAGATAAATTCCATGTATTTTAGTTTAAAATTTAAAAATTTGAGGATTTTCCTATACCTATAGCGTTCTTTTTTTTAAGGAGATCAATATGGTCTAAAATGGCCATGACCATCCCATCCTCTAAAACTTTGAATGTTATATGCTGTATATACCACCCAGTAGTTAGATTACTGTTTATTATGATATTGGTAATTGAAGGCTGTGCGGTAGGTGGGGTTTATGTTTTGATATCTGCTTCAGTCAATTACATTGTACATTGTAGGGTGTGCGGTGGGTGGGGTGTGTTACCGGGGAGGAGAGAAGTGGGACTCGGGCTGTCTGGAGAGACAGTGTGTGGTCAACAGGTCCAACAAGGGATACTCCCGCTCTGTCACAGCAAAACTACGAGGTAACAACACATTTATTACGTATGCAAATCTACCAAATAACAATTTATTCATAATTTGCAGTTCTCATCAGGCACGATTCACATTCGAGTATTTATCACTAGCAAAACAATATGGAACACATTTATCACTGACAAAACCGATAAGGTATTGTACCAAATTCACACATGTACACATGTACATGTAACAGAAACATCGCTATTACAAAGCTCCATAATATATAAATATTACTGCAATATATACTTATACTAGTACATCTAGTACATAATACAGAGAACAAACAATATCATGTATTGTTTGCATTTTTTGATTGAATTATAAATATCTAAATGAAATTTATATGGTTTTGGTAGTCACTTAATTTGTTCCAAAGGTATATTAGTATACTTAATGCATTTAAAGGTTCTTGTTTCATGCGTTAAAAGTTTAAATAATTTCTTTGTGAAATTATTAATATGACAGTAGAACTATTTATTGAATTATTCAACTTTCCCTGTACTAGGTTGTTCTGTGAATAACAAGTGTCTAGAGATTGGCTTCAAAGAAATGAGGAGTGGGTGCTTGAACTACGGCTGTATTCTTGACAAGGCGTCGAATCGACCTGCCTACAAACTGTTAAAGGGAGGTAAGAAGTCTGCTTCTGAATAAAAAAAACTAATTTGCTACTTTTAAAATATTCTCATATAAGGCTTATCATAGACTGATATTTATACTTTGTTGCTAATATGTAATTATCCACATTTGAATCAAAAATAAAACATGAAATCGTTCAAATGTAATATGAAATAGTTTGATAACAACCAAAAGACGTTGTTTCTAGCGTGCCGAGACTTGGACGGAAATTGCCGAGAGGTTGACGAAGAGTGGGATTATTTGTACAAACCAAACAAAGTGTGTTTACGTCTGAAATGCGCCTACACTAACGGGGTCTATCGAATCTCAACACAAAAACTTCGTAAGTTTATCAGTGTATCAAAATCAATGTCTTCACAGAATTCATGAAACTAGTGTCATAAAATGTCTATTAACGTTGTATCTTGTAAATTTGTAGTATGTAAAGACAAGAACGATAACTGTAGACAACAGGGGGAACGCGGGTTTCCGACAGAGGTCGGAGGACGGACATACAATAACTGTGTATGCAAGGCGTACGGAATCCAGTCACGGCTAAACTGTTATCCATAGGAGCGGGTACAGACAGTTGGAACCATTTTTTGACATTTAATTATAAATTTTAAAAATTCCAAAATTAGGAAACAACTTTTACTTGCGATATTGAATTCTATAATTAGACTGAGGATATGAATTGTCATTGTTATTTTCTTTATCAATGATGATTTAGTGTAATTACGTAATTTAAAAACAAGCTTGGTTTGGGATTATTTTAATCATGTATAAACGCATCTTTGATAAGATAAATACAATAAGATAATGCATAATAATAACATACAAATACACGATTATATACAAATTTGACCTTGATATCATTGCTTTCAATTACTTCTATGACGGTAAAACGACAAATATTTATTTCAGTTCTTTTTCTGTATTATCGCTTTAAATTAGGTTATTGATATGGACAAATTGTCAATAAAAATTTCAATGTTATAATTGCTTTTGTATTTGTTTATCTTATCATGTAACACAGGAAACCCAGGTGATATGTAAACTGGTGAGTAAAAGAATGAATGGTTGACTTCATATTCTGTCAAAAACAGTGGAACAAGTGCCCATGTTTCTGTGAAGATGTAGACACCATGACATCAGCTGATCCACTGACGTTGTCTATGACGTCACTATTGAAGGTCACTGTGATCTGCTTCCGACCAGCTGTTTTGGGGGTCATCGTCATTTCCGCTACCCATTCAGTTTTAGGTGCCACGTCACTTAAGAAATCAATATTTTAAATAATTTAGACCTCTCCCAATGGTACATTTGTGTTGCAGAATTATCATGTTTCTTTAGTCCGAACTGGTAGCAAGACACATGTTATCAAATTCATGATTAAAAAGTAAATCGATATTTGAGAAATTACGACGCAGTTGAATTAATTTTGCCCGTCTTTACGGGTAAAAAAAGTGTGAAACCTCAAGTTTTTTAATCATGATAAAATGAAAAAGAAAAAGTAAAGGTACAATGGCCAAGGTAAAAAAATTAACATTAATTTTGTTAAATTAAGTAAATAAAATTTGGTATAAATGCCTAAGCAGTTTTCTTTATATCGTTTGTGTAATTTTTAACGATCTATAAGATATTTTTTAAATCAAGTAATTGACGATAATATCGATTGTAAAAATATTTTTAAATAAATCGCTTGCACTGTATTTAAATGATATTTAAGTTCTGACCTGATTCTTTGGTCGAACTCTCCGTCAATACCCGGTCCATCTACACTTATGGAGCAGTTCCTCAATATGGTATTCAGTGGATTCTGGAACCTCAGGCGACATTGGAAGGGCTTGTTTATTTCCACGGAAGAGGACAGTACCTACCATAACATATATCACATCTCGAAATGGAATAAACCAACTGCGTGCTGCTCAGCATTCAATAATTTCGTTAGAAACTGTGTTGCCTCAAATGTTTATGTGCGAAAGACAAGATTAAAAAAGGACCCAAATCTAGAGACTTTTCCAGTATCGGATTACCAAACAAGCTAAAATACGCAATCTGTACAGAGCTTATACCAAATATCGAGAAGAAATTGCGAAAAATCGTAACATCTATAGCTGCAGTGCAAACCATACGCTGATGTGCAGCATTGCTGACGAGAAAATTGGGGTTAAAAGACTGTAGAGCTACAGCTGCAAGCATGCAGAAGGCTTGCAATTTACAGCACACAAAGACGTATACTGTTATAATTTTCTAAAACAACGTAATGGAATTTTGAGAACAAATTTTAGATATTGAATAGGGAACCTGTTGCTTCACAGTCTGTAAACCCGCATTTTCCAGTAGAACTAAAGTTTAAAGCTACGAAAATGATTTCTTGTGACAAGCATAACTTGTACCTCAATTTCCATTTCCGGTTTGAGAAGTCGGAAGTCATCATCCCATGTGACCAACTGGCCAGTCTCTAATACCTCTGCTACCACAGAGACTTTAAAGGTCGCGTTTTCGTTGACTTTGTGCAAGTAATCGGATGCTGGAACCTCCATAGACATTTCGCCGTCTGTAAAGAGTTAAAGGTTTAAGGGGCACTTACCCTCTGATAAGTTAGACAACTCTTACTTGTGTAATTTGCTGTTAAAACTTTATCACATTGTCAAGTAAAACTGTGATTTCTTGACAGGTAATGCTGAATAAGGTTGAATCAATTGTTATTTAGATATCTTTTCAAACAACATAATCAACATTTTCAAATTTTATTTGCTTGTTTACTTAAATAGTCAATAAACCTTGAAAGTTAAGGACACATAATACCTATACCTAGTATACTAGTATAACTAATTACAAAAAAATATAAAGATGCACCTGTTGAATAAAAAAATAAATAAGGAGAGAATTAGTCATTATCAATCCTTTGTTTTTCCTTGAGTATACAAAGAATCCAGTTATCTGTGCATCAATTTGTGGAGTAAATTTCCGTGCTTTTATTCTGTATATGTATGTAATTTTTAATGAAATAGAAAATTGAATAAGACAACAAGAAATGACGTAATAAACAATATTTGTGTGAAGTAACCGACTTGATCTGGGGGACACGGGGAGCTGGTATGACTGCTGTTTGATGATTCGATCCCGCACCCCCGTGTACAGCACGGTCTCACACAGCATCTTGGCGCTGATGGTCCTTGTCGCGGCCCCAGTGTTGGTGAAGGAGAAACTCACGACGAAATCTTGGCCCAGAGTGACGTAGTTCCTGTCCACAAAACCGTGGAATCGCACGTCTTCCTAGAGTATCAAATCCATTAGTAATCATGAGATGTCATTCGGTTCGATCAATGTTTTATTAAAAAAGGTTTACATATGATTCCGAATATAGTAAAATAATTTTATTCCACATTTTCATCAATTCAAATGTAAGGCATTGAGGTTTTTTGGTGATTTTTCTATTAACTGGTACTATTTTAAATTTAAATCAATTTGTACTGTCTTCAGTCTTTTGAACATTTTATTTTTATACATTTATACTTTGACGTTTGGGTTCGTTTGAGTTCACTTTATTTTTAGAGTGGACAAGAAAGCACTTGCCACGCTGTTTTCGTTGATGTATGGAGCACCAGCATCTCGAGCCCGACTTGCTTTCTTTACAGCTAGTCTCTCTCGTACGGAAGCTGTAATACAAATTTTAATTTGAAATAAATGTTTGAACATGCATTGCAAGTGTTTTATTAAGCAGTGATGTACCATCAGGGAATTTGTATTCGTCTGTAATGTCCTCGCGGATTCTTGCTCCTCCGCCTCTCACCGGAAGTCCATCTGGAACTTTGGTGCTGATCTTTTTACCTATTCTGAAAACCAATTGAACCATCAAATGAGTATATATAGGTCTAGCTGCAGGTCTGTAGCTCCCGGTCTGAAATATATTCGGATGGACGACCTGGGAGCTACAGTGCCACCCATTGAAAAAAATGCGTATTTATTGCGCACAAAAACGTGCGCTAGTTTTGAACTAATTAACCTTATTTATACGCAAATTCTGTGAAAACAATTAGTACCATTAAATTCTTCATCCAATTTACTACTGATATCGTCTCTTTACTTGCCTCAGACTTTCTCCGGAACAGGCAACCGACCTCGGAAATTCAAGTATGTTAAATTTACATCGAGATCGAGTCGCCATTTTTACATGTAAACAAACTGTACCACTTCACTTTACGGGGCTGGTGATGGTGTTTAAAAGACTGTCAGAGGAAAGTAAAGAGATGATATCAGTAGTAAATTGGATGAAGAATTTAATGTTACTAATTGTTTTCACAGAATTTGCGTATAAATAAGGTTAATTAGTCCAAAACTGGCGAACATTTTTGTGCGCAATAAATACACAATTCTTTCAATGGGTGGCACTGTAGCTCCCAGGTCGTCCATCCGAATTTTTTCAGACCGGGAGCTACAGACCTGCAGCTAATATAGGTCATAAAATTGAAATAATTGTTTGGGATACTGTCTTGTTTATGACATCAATACTCACGCTGACGGGTCAAGACTCACGATGGACCATTTTCCTCCTTCCCCCCGAGCCCACACTACTTTGTCGGCATTTACTTCCGCAAATACAAAAGGTGTATCATACAGGAGCTCGCACCTGCCTTCTTTAATGGCCTTCAATGATGCTGGACCACACTGATTAAAACCTGAAAGAGCGTACGTTGCGTATTAAAATAAAAATTATTGCCGTCTTGACAGCTATTGAATACCTGGTGCTGACTGCAAGGTTAATATTAAAGACTTGGTTAACTTCTGCAGGTTTTCGTTAACATTTTGAAAATATATGTTAAAAGAGAGCATAAAAAGACAAGTTTTATTTATTGTTTTTACCGCTTCATGTTGAGCTTACTGCATGTGGATATGAACTACTTTTTTTTATCTCATAGCATAAAAATACAAGTTTTTGTTATTTTTATCGCTTTATGTTACGCTTCCAGTACTACATGTGGATATGTACTACTTAATTCTATCTCGTTATTTACTTCTAATTGATGAATACAATATACCAGAGCTCTCCTCTTGTGGGGTGGCGTCGATTATTTGCCATCCACCGTACCCTGTTGGAAGATCGCGTCTCTCCATCCATACCTCATTCCAACAATGGAAATTCCTACAATCGGGGCACATGATACATGATACATGTACTATTAAACATGTCCCAAACCCGTTTGTCATAATAATCATATATAAGCTCGTATTTCTATACAATGCCGTTTAATTAGCGCCATTAATCTATTCCATATCAATTTTTTTACGAGAACTCGAAACCATTTGTAAAACATTCCTACTACGCTACAAAGCTTTAAGATTTTGTTTTCGTCTATTTTGCAAACAGTGCGTTTTCAAATATACAATTCCTTCTTGGTCTGCGAATTTATTCACTGCGCTGGAGAGCACACTTGTATCCTGTTTAACCAGATACCAAGAACTACATGTATGTTAAAAACCAGGCATCAGGTACTAAGAAGTACAATCAGGTACCCCCTGCAAAGAAATGACTGGGTGAAATAACTCACCAGATGCTTTCCCTGGGTTGGTTCGGGGGCACCACCTCTCTCCGATTGGCGTCCACATAGATGTCAATCTTGATGTTTCCGTCCGTGTCATGGGCAGAGGAGAAGTTGGTGATAGTCCGACAGGGGATCCCTAGAGCTCGGCAAACTGAAAACGTATGGATACAAACTAAACACCGTGTACAGACAGGGATTTCTAGAGCTCGGCAAACTGAAACCGTTTAGATACAATCTAAACACCGTGTAGAGACAGGGGATTTCTAGAGCTCGGCAAAACGGTTAAACCGGTGGGGGACTAATAAACAATAAAATGGAAGGAATTATTTTTTTCTTTCCAAAAATTGTGACTTAGAACGTAGCGCAATGGGTTTGAGCGTTAACTACAAAACTGTCAGTCATGAGTTCAAACCCCGCTTAGACTTTTACCTTTCTAAAACTTTTTAATACATATTTTTTACTCAAATATTGTAAAAGTTGAAAATTCTAAACCAATGAAAGTATATATTGATTATAGTGTACTTTTATCCACATTAATATCGATATGTGTCCCATACCGTATTTCATTTCTTAAATCGATTGATCAGACTGAACAGTTCAAAGAACAGAAGTCTTAAAGAAAGATTCTGTAAGAAGCGCGATCTCTTCGACTTTAGCTAATTGTTCTTACTGGTTGTCACGATTCCTGCGAAGGTGAAGCACTGCCCCCATTTGACGGGCCTCTTTGAGGAGACAAACTGCCGCAGTATGGCCACACTCCCGTTCCAAGAGGAGGGGCTCTTTCCCCCACTGTAGTCTCCGCTCCAGTTTCCGACCAACACGCCATTGTCCTGATTAAAGTTTACCTTCATGGAAAAGAAATAAAAATTCAGTTTTAGTTAGGTAAAAACGTTTAAACGTGTAATCTAACATTTCAACTGCAATGTTTTTGTGGAATTTGAATCAGTCATAGCTTATACATGTTTTGGTTAAGACCATTTCTCGCCAATCGCCGATTATTGCCACCACTTACTGGTAATTTTAAGAGTTATTTGTTAATTTTCATTGCAGTATGATAAATAAACTGGTACACACACGAGCATCGTCATATGCCGCTACTATTACACTGTATAAATATCTTGAACTTCTCATTTTGATCATGTGAACAAATTGGATGAGAACAGAAATCTAAGCTTACGATCTTAGAAATAATTCTGGACACTCGGGTAGGGTTGGACATGGCGTACCCAAACTTCGAGTCAAATCCCAACTGAACACAGAACAGAGAGGCTTCAAGAATCCCAGTCTCAAACTGCAATAAAGATTCAGTTTTAGAATCTGTGTGCTTCTAAGGAAATATTTATTACTGAACGCTGGTTTTTCAAACTAAAGGAATCGTTTTATGTTTTAGTATTAACTATTGTAAATGATAGTTTTTTAGACTAACATGTAAACATAAAACAACCGGCTTGTTCAATACATAACTGCACCCACTGTATGCGGCAGCATCAGTACATATAGCTCACCTGACCGTAAAACCACGGCTTCTGTCCCACGTATTTCGAGTCGCCGTTAAAGATTACTCCGCTGTCGTTTAACACGTATTCGTCCAATTTGCTCACATCCGGAAAGTATACATCATCCTCTGTTTATTCAACAAACATATGGAGTTTAAAATAAAGAAAATAAAGAAATTTTAATTGGTTGAGAAAGATACAAAAATTTAGGATATTTGAAATAATAAACTGTAAATACCTCTACACCAAGGATTAAACAGAACGAATATGCTCTCCCTCAGAGTGTACTTTACAGCTCTAGGTTTCACAGAATTGGACACGATATTTTCCACCGTGAGCCGCCATTCTGCGACAATACAGTCAGCAGGTGGCGTCACCGAAACAACGACGCCATTTTCCTTGTGGCGACCCTTAAGGACAGCTGCCCATTCACTGGGATTGGAGGTTCTTCTCTCCGACTGCAGAAGGCATTGAATATGTGTACCCTTACCTGGTTTGGGATTCGAACCTACAGAAGATACGAGAAATGAATGACGTTTTTAAAAACAAATCGGTGAATTGTAGAAACCTTTAATAGCACTTCTTGAATTTTCTAAACATATATTGTGAGTGTTCCAAAGACTGTATTTACCCGTTAACAATTCTGTGTTCTATTATACCTGTTTTGAATACCAGCCTGAGAGTGTTCTTCTTCAAACTAAACTTCCGGTCGAACTGCAGCATAAGGTTAAAGGGTTGTCCTCTCCTGACCACGAGGCCCCCGGCCTGTACCGCGTCATATTTCTCGGTGTGGTGCTGCCTGCTATTCTCCTCGCTAAGAATGTCTATCGCTGAGACCCTGGCGCGGTTTGACGACACGTCATCGTCCGTTTCATCATAATCATCGTCATAGGCAGGTCGAGGAAATCTGTCGACTATTCCAACAAAGTTTTATATTCACGACTGTTATAAAACATTATATAAATAACCAACGAATATTATATCAAATACTTTAAAAGTAGACAGTTTTACGAAGTTAGATTTTAAATATTACCTCACTCAATAAATATATTTGAAGGAATTTTTAATTAAAAGAACTATGCTATAGTTTATGAGGGTTATAACATCTTGCAACGATTTTCGTGAAGTCATAATATTTTTGTCTCATATTCGTAAAACTTTCTACGTATACAGTATGTAAAAAGGATATTTACAAGAAACAGTTGGTTCCCTTGGAAACGTAGGTCCTCCATTTACTAGCGGTCTAGTCGCTGGATTGGAATAGTAAGGAGTCGTGCCGTTGTTTACGGTTGTAACTGGTGATCTCTCGATGTTTATTGGAACAAAAGGCTCAGTCGAGCGAGGGGTCGACACTGCGGGAGTTCTGTCGATGTTAACAGGAATAAAAGTGTCGGTAGAGCGAGAGTTCGACACAGTTGGAGTCCTTTCGATGTTTAAGGGAATAAAAGTGTCGGTCGAGCGAGGGTTTGACACAGAAGGATTTCTGTCGATGTTTACAGGAATAACATTGTCGGTCGAGCGAGGGTTCGACACAGTCGGAGTTCTGTCGATGTTTACAGGAATGTTGTAGGCTCGATTCCGGAAAGAGGGAACCCGGTTAAATCCAGTATCATTGAACATGCTTCCGCCAAGTCTGTCGTCTCGCAGGCGACGGTAGTCGCTGTATGAAGGCGGGTTAAATCGCCTGTTAGGACTCCAAGTCTCGTATGTCATCTGTTTTATGAAAATTTAACTAAGTTACCTGGTTAGTCAATTATTTTCGCAATCTAATTAAACTAGAACTTCCGGTTGAATTTCACGCGACGTATAAAAAACTGGGTATATAGCGGATGGAAGTCCTAATTTTAATTAGATTGTTCCTTTCGTTTATGTAATTGTGTATGATACAGATACCTGATACCTTGGTCAGTTACACAACACTTGGTTAGGAATGCAAGATTCTCATGTATTTATTAAAGAAAAAAAAACCCCAAAAAACAACAAACAAAAAAAAACAAACAAAACAATACCACCCGGGACTCACAACAAAAGGGATAGAATTAGAAATTTGAACAGGGTGTTCTTCCTCCTTTAACAAGAATACATATCTTGTTCATTCGGTAGTTTCAAGGGAGAACAGAAATCGATAAAAAAAAATGCAAACAACAAAATTGTTATCCGATGATCAAAATGAATGAAAACCCGCGCAATAACTTTGACCGGCAAATGGATGAGCTTTGTAAAACACTATATAATAACTTTGTGGCACGCACTAATTCACTATACTACTCTATCACTGATTTACAACGTACTGAACAACGTAAGTCAAGAAATTAACACCCATTTAATTCTGATTTAGTTGGCATAATTTTCTTAACACATTTTGTTGTAGAAATGCATTTCATGATGATTCTGTTATCAGAATAAAACTACCTCAAGTGCAGATATATAAAATTCAGATTAGATTTTTGGAACTTAATAACATTAACCAATAAATCAAATCTATATCTTCAATGATACGTAATAAATTGCAATACTCACGTTTTGGTGACGATGGACACTCTTTAGACGTTAAAACTTCGTTTCACTGACCATACGCGTCACACTGGAAAATTCAGCCATGTGTTGCATGGAGAAAATTATACAAATAAAGGCGTGAAATCAAAGTTTGCAGAGGCTGTTTCTTCCCGCATCTACATCAACACATGGAGATAAAAAGGGACGAGGCTCGTATAGCTGAGGGCTAGACTCTTCTCTCATGTTGAAGCAGTGTAGACGGTCTGTATACCTGCCAATTTCTGCGCTATCAATTAATCTACTACAATTATACAGTTGTTTTCGGTAAACGTAGATATATAAACATTAAATTTTATGTTTAAAATAGATTAAAGAAGAATACAAAATTGACATTGTATTATGAATAAGTGTAATGGCGCTTGAGTTTAATTGCGCTGTGTTTTGACACTATCCCGAGAGATCCCGCTGTTGGGCGTGGTCTCTGCCAGGGGGTGTCGGTTTTTATTTCTCGGAACGCGACGGGTCCTTTGATGTGGACACTTCACAATGTCACTTGATCTACAACTGATGCATCGCCCGTCAGTCCGCCATTACGAGAAGTTTCTTACAGAAGGTTTGACATACATAATTAGCATCTACCATGTCAAGACCCTGCAGAAAAGACTGGTGCTCATTTTTGTGGCACATCTTCAATTGGCAATACGGGTAAAAGTATATCACATTCAAAATATAATCACTATTTAATGACTTTCAAATTGTAAAAAATAAATTGGCAATAAAAGGCATCATTAAAAAAAATCGTACGAAGGTGAAAATAAATAAAATAAAAACAAAAAGTAGTAGCTGACTTTTGGTAGTGTTCATATACACCACTATACCTTGAAATGGTTTCTCAAATCAGCAGTAATTGACTTCATTTTGAATTATAGCATAATGCAAAAGAAATATTTAAGTCAAACAGGCAAAATAAGCAACTTTTTATTTTTAGAAAATGATTTTCAACAAATTAAATCAGTAAATAATAGCAGGCGGATTTGTTCTCGGGTTCTGCAATACTTAAAATACTGTGCTATAATGATATTCAACCAAATCGATTACTGAATTTGTAACCGGTTACCATCGTTTTGACCGAGTAACATGTTAACCGGTTAAAGATTGGCATCCTTAGTTTAATCTAATTTATTCCTTAAGCCAAATGGCTCATCAGATACAAAGAATACATAATATATATACAATGTAAGACATAATATTTAGCGATAGACGTATTAAATGCATCAAAGTATTGACTATTTATTACAAACACATTTCTGAGTGTTTCTGCTTTCTGAAGATATTTTCCTAAATTACTTAATTAGTAGTATTTTCAGTTGACAATAATTGTAATAATTTATACATACTTGGTTTATACCAATAGTATTTTTTGATGTACAGTTTTCTATATTCATGATACATTGAACATTTAAAACTAAAGTGAAACTCATCTTCAACATCCAGATGACAAAAAATACATAATCTTTGCTCTTTAGGTAACTGAGTAAATCTACCATTCTCTATCATTAATTAATGTGCACTCAATCTGTATCTTGTAATTAACTGATTATACTTGACTGAAATTGTTTTTGGTAAATAAGACTGCTGACACAACTGGTTTGTTAAATATCTATACAAAACACATTTTGATGATGTTGAAAAAAATGCATTACAGTCTTGTTAAAAACAGTCTTGTAGTCTTTGTTAAAAATATCTAAGAACAATCTTTTGTTTGTAACATTTTGACAATACCAAACTTCAACAAATCTCAATGAAAATAACAAATTTTTTACATTAATTAGCCAGTTGTATTTCACACATAGATATTTTTCAGCCCTTTCAAACATATCTTAATAAATACTTTTCATTATACAATTCATCCTTATGATAAACCATTTCACAAACATCACAATCTTGTGACACATTGATTCTCAATGAACAGGAATCTGAAATATTACGTCAAAAATTCTCGTGAATAAAAAAATGCAATTAAAAATGTTATCACTAACGAGAAAGGCCTAAAGAAATGCAATTAAACCACAACTGTGAAATCAACAAACACATGTTTAATGTTTACCATGATATATTTCTTAAAGCAAGAGCGTAAGTTTTAACTGAAAAGAGAAAGGTACATATTACAAATACCAATGATCATTATATTTGAGGATTTAAGATGTGTAACTGGATTTCAAATATATTTTTACATTGCATTTTTCAAACGTGTACACACTACAAAAGGTATAGTAGAAAGAGTGCTCACACACCCAACATTCCTGGACTGTTACACATAAATTCAAAAGTAATCTACTAATTACTATTACTTTAGATTTTAAAAGTAATTGAGTACAAGCTTATTATATCTATTTTTTTTTTAAGTAATTTTAACAGTTTATTTTATCTCTTCGGTTATATATTCGGTAGTATAAATGTACATTTTTTATGTAGATGTAGATATGTATATAGGAACTAATAACCTGGAGTTTTAGCCTTCTCGTGAACAATGCTGATAAATATTACTATACCCACTGTCATCTAAAATTGATTTCAAGTTCTTTAGCCATTTAGATTCTTTACCATTTACATATTAGCATAGAGTAGATTATACATTATTTTGACTGTTTCCGTGGATAATTTTAACCAATATGCAATAATTCTTGTCTTGATATGTACAATTAATGGTACCCCCCCCCCCCCTAATTCTCCATATATCATATAATTGGGAGTAGAAGACATAGATGAAAAATTAGTTTACAAAATTAACATGTATTCTTTCTATTATATCACCATTACTTTATTCCTATACTTCACAGCAATATAACACACAACTACAACCTTATCAAACAAATGTAACTGACTGTCTACGGAAAGATGCAATTGATTATCCTTTTTCAGAATTCCAAACATAGCTTTAGTAGCTTTTTCAGTTGCATATTTTTTTTGCCTGAATAAAGAAACCTGATGATGAAAATTTAACTTTAAGATATTAAATTTGTTTAACAATCTCAATTCCTTTAACATCAATTTTCAACCCTCCCTTTGTAAAAACAAGAGGCCCATGGGGCCACATCGCTCACCTGAGCAACAATGGCTTTATATGGGTGTTCAAAGGATATATTAACTTCCAATTTCCTTTATTTTAGTTCTGCTCTCCCCCCCCCCCCCCCCCCCACACTTTATAAAGCGATCAAAATATGAGAGCATATAGGTAGATTTTCTTCTTCAACTTCTTACTAATTATTGTATTTTATTTCAAAAAATCCTATATGTGAAAGAAGAAAAATGTACCTTAATGCGTTCAAATTAAAAAAAACATTCAAAAATTTAATTGGTCTTCTGCATTATAAACGATTGTTTACTTGGCGTGAACTCGTAGGATGTTTTATATAACCTTACTCACTTGATCGATAAATACACTCGAATGAAAAATAGTGTCATGTGATATGTTAAAGAGCTATTATAAT
>WFKH01010931.1:6376122-6386741 GCA_016163765.1 Magallana hongkongensis | reverse complement strand
TTTTTTTGTATGCAAATTATGCATACAAGAACAGAACAATGCATGTTTTAATCACTTGGAACTGCGCAACTACAGACTTAAATTTAAGATTCAAAAATCTGAAAAATATGAAAGGAGGTCGGTGTTATTTACTCTACAACCATTTGTTTAGGAAAAGGTCTTAGCTTGCTTATTCAGGTTGCAACTTTTGTCTCAAAGTAGGGTACTTTATTCTTAAAAACAATCAATTCTCACGAGATATTTTTGTCTGTGTCTATGGAGGTACATTGCAGTTATATTTTCATTGAAAAAAATATGTATAATTTTTATTTCAGACAATCACTTTTTTTCGACCCCTACCCCACTTGTAAAAAGAATTTACTTAAATTTATACAGGTAAAAAACCCAAACAAGAGGCCCATGGGCCACATCGCTCACCTGAACAACAGTTCCTTGTAACAATTTATTTGGTAGCATACACATGTATGCTATTTCTATTTTAAACTTTGAATCTCTTTCTGGGGGCCCAGTATAGGTTTAGTGTTTATGGTTGGCTCTAACAATTTAGAATCTACACTATTTGAGGATCCTTGCATAGTTATCTCACACATTGTAGCATTGTAGTTCTCGAGAAGAAAATTTTTAAAACATTTCCGATGTATATTTCTATGTTAAACTTTGAATATCTTCTGGGGCCCCAGTATTGGATTGAGGGCCACGGCTTAAATAATTAAGAATCTACACTATTTAAGGATGCTTACGTAGTAATCCCATATACTGTAGCATTATAGTTCTTGAGAAGAAGACTTTTAAACACTTTTCCTATATACTTCTATGTTAAAATTTGTACCCCTTCTCAGGCCCCACTGTTGGTCCGGGGGTCACACTTTTACAATTTAGAATTTTCACTATTTAAGGATCCTTGCATAGTAATCTCACAAACTGTAACATTGTAGTTCTCGATTTTTAAACATGTCTCCAATATATTTCTATATTAAACTTTGAACCCCTCTTGGTGTCCTAGTAATATTCCGGGAGTCACGATTTTAACCGTTTCCATAATCTACTATAGCCAATGATGTATGCATAGTAATATCCCAAACTGTTGCATTGTAGTTCTTGAGAAGAAGATTTTAAAACATTTTCCTATATATGATTAACTTTGAACCGCGCCTGGGGCCCCAGTTTTTTCAGGGGGTCACGATTTTTACAATTTAAAATCTTCATTATATATACAAGCTTTTGTGTAAATATTGACATTTTTGGTGGAGTGGTTCTTGAGAAGAAATTTTTTTAACATTTTTCCTATTTATTTCTCTCAAATTTTAAACCCCACTAGAGGCCCCTGTTTTGGTCGTTGGGTCACGATTTTTACAATTTAAAATGTTCACTATATATATATACAAGGTTTTATGTAAATATTGGCATTTTTGATGCAGTGGTTCTTGAGACACACACCCTATACTTACTGTTTCGCAATTCGCCCTTTATTTTAACCATTAAGAATTCCCTTCCCATAAGTATGCTTTGTACTAAGTTCGGTTTAATTTTGCCCAGTAGTTTTAGAGAAGAAGTAAAAAATGTGAAAAGTTTACAGACGGATAGACGGACTGACGGACGGACGGACGGACGCCGAACAACAGGTGTTCAGAAAAGCTCACTTGAATCTTCGGTTCAGGTGAACTAAAAACCAACTTGGTTGGTGTATGTCACATTAAACACAGATTGTTTTGAATTGACATTTACTTTTTTTAAAGAAAATATAACGTCAATGTGTTTCCATAGACACAGGAGTTCTAGGTATACACGACTGGATTTTTCTTGTTCAAAAAATAGATCCCATACCGACTGATAAATTTAGGGTACCCTATTTTGAGGCAAAGTTACGACATTAATATGCAAAATTTAAACTTTTTCTCAACAAATGGTTGTAGAGAGGACACTAATGAACCCTCTTCAATTTTTTCAGATAGTTAAATCCTCAAAATAAGTCTACAGCTGCGCAGCTCGACAGCTCTTCTGGGTGATTAAAGGGGCATTGTTCTATTCTTGTATGCATGATTTTCATAAAAAAAAACAACCTGTAGAATCTCATATTTATTGCTTTTTTATCTTTTGGCAACAGTTTTGGTCAGCTTCGGGCAGAAACAATCCAGTTCAAGAAATGTTTACATTCTTAACATCAAATGTACAAGATGGCCGCACATTTCAAAAACATTGTCCTAGTTAGCACATAGCATGCTACCTTACACGTCACGTGATAGAATTTTGTATTCACAAAGTTACCTGAGTTGAGAAATCACATGGTGAATTATAATATTCAATATGTATCAACCCTTGGTTACAACAGCTAGAGAAAGCAAAAGTAAGAAGAGACAGTGTTTTCTCATTTATCACGTTTGTCTATTAGTCTCCATTTCACATACCTTAGATAATGCAAATATACAACTATGGTTAAACGGAAAACAATAGACAAACATGCTCTGACTATATATGAAGTCAGTATAAAAGCGGGCGTCCTCATTATCGTATGGAAATTCAAGAAATCGTGATGATCCCGCCTTTGAAAACAAATTCGTACTTGGTCACGACATACTTTTATTTAATGCAATTACGTAAAGTTGCAGTTTGAATGGTGACCATTTCTTTAAAAGAAAAATTCTTTTCTTTTGAAAGTTTATTTTCTTGCAAATATCGCAGTCATCCTTTACTCTTTAAATTCAAAAACTCTAGTTCAATTTCATTAAATGCTTCGCTTCAGCTATAAACGGAATTCTCTGGAGGTATGTAAACAATTCCTAAAATCAAATCTTCAACAAAATTTACTAAAACAGACTTTAACTTTAGCCAGTGTACATATTTTCTATCAGTATGAACAATAGAAACAATCTTTCCAGAGCGTCTGTAAGAATATGTCTATTTTTAGTATTAAAAATCTCAGTTTTGAGTCTACAGACATTAAAGCTGACATTATTTCATAAATACGCATTATTTCCCTTCTATCTCTTACTACCGCCATATTAGTTGTCGATTTCTATTGTTCTGCTCATCGCTACACAACCCCCAAATAAGGCTGATAGCACTATTCATGCTTCACTGCATTAAGGTATTTTATTCACTCGAACACGATACATTGGACAAAAAGACTTGAAGAAGCGCGTTTTGAACAAAAATAATATGACAAACACTCCACTGGTAAGGGAATATTTAATAACAGTAAATCAAGACAGACCGACCTATTTTAAGATTATCGATAGTTGTAGAACGTTTTCCGGCGTTTGTTATAACGTCGCACAAGTGCAAGCCACACAATGTGGCAGATCATGCACTGGCCGCATGGAGTTTAGAAACGGATAGAAACGATGTTACGTTGTTACTGCTTGGATTTAGTATCATTTATCTACTGTGTTGGATAATGTGCCACCGGGTCTTCTAAAAAATGCAGACGTTATGCACTCTGTATGAACGACACACGCGTTCGATGTGCATGCGAAGTAAGGTAGCACTATCTGTGCAAAATAATACAGATACATTGGAAATTCTTTAAAAGAATAAATATATTTTATTGATTGTGGTTTCCTTTATAAAAAAAAATGACAATAACAAACCGTCAACCATCTCAAAAATCCAGAAAACGAAATACAAATTCAAAGCAGAGCAACACGGACCTCCAAAAAGATAGAGGTAGGATCAGGTGCCATGGAGGAGTAAGCATCCTCTGCTGACCGGTCAAACCCGCCGTGCGCCCAATGTCATATTGGTAAAAATGTCATTATCGGGGTAAATGTCGTAATTTGGGAAAAATATCATGATCGGGAAAAACGGAGATAAATCCGTGGACAATTCGGTGTTCAATCAATAGTCAAGAGCAGAGCAATCACGGACCTCTGGAAAACCTCAGAGACAGGATCAGGTGCCATGGAGGAGCGAGCATCCTCTGCTGACCGGTCACACCCGCCGTGTACTTTTTGTCGTAATCGGGGAGGGGGGGTCCCGGAAAAGTCCGTAGACAATTAGGTGATTAATTATGGTCTCACAATTAATATGAAAAACGTCAGTCAGCATGCGACCCAGTGGAAGATTGTATTTGCTGACAAGGTCGTTATATCGACCATAGAACTTACGAAAAGATGACTTCAGACGAGACTGTTGATAGTCCTGTTTGATCAACTTGTTTGTAAGTAGCTTGCCTCGCCTTAGAAACTGTTCATACGAAGAGCATGCCCTTGCGTATCGAATTAACTGACAAAAACACCATACGCAGGTTATGAAGGTATATTGCTACATAAGTAAGAAAAGTTGACTATAGAAAAATTGAAGTCATCGCGTTTATCATAAAGTTTTGTTGTTAGGTTACCATCAATGTCCATTTCAAGTAAGATATCCAAATATGAAACAGATGACGCAGAATCTGTGGTATCTTTTATTTCAAGTTCACTGGGATATATCGAGTCGACGTAAGTATGGAAATAACAATTGTTAATTGATAATACGTCGTCGATATACCTGAATGTTGAGTTGAAGGCCACAGCGAGTGATTTAATTTTTTCACGTACAAGTTTTTTAAATAAATTCTGCTTCATAAGAATACAAAAATAGGTCTGATAACAATGGGGCACAATTGGTACCCATGGGAATTCCAACAGATTGTTGGAAGACTTGATTTCCAAAAACTACATAGATGTTGCCTATCAGAAACTCAAGCATATTTTTAATGTCAACTTTAGAGTACTTGTGTGTGCAATCAGAAGGGTTTTTAACAAAATAATTTTTTAGATTTCCAATGACAAGGTAAGCATTTTTACGACTTTCATTTTTTTTTGGAAGAAACAACTGTCGATATCAAAAAGCCTAGATTTTAATTTGTCGTTGGGAATGGTTGTAGAAAGCGTTGAAAAATTGTACGTTTTAATGCTATTAATTTTGGTATGATTTAGTGACCTGAAAGTTTCTAATAATTCTTTAGAGTTTTTTAGTATCCACATCTGATTCACACCACTTCTGGAGTATATTGTTGTACAGTACTTTTGAAGTTTCTCCCTAACTACTGTAAGAATTTTAGTAAGGAATAAAGAGAGAGGTTTGGTTGAACATTTACTGGAACCTGCTATATATCTCCGTTTATAAGGACTTTTGTGAAGTTTTGGAATCCAGTACAAATTAGGTAAATCAAATTCATTTTGTTTATTGGGGATATTAAAGATATCCATAACCGATTTATGATTTTGAAGTATTTCCTGCTTGGAAAGGCTGCTATGTGTGTAAGTAGGATTACCATGTGTAGAATCGAAACCTAGTTCTTTGAAAATGTAATTAATATAACGTGCCTTACAAACAAAGACAATGTTGTTACCTGCCTTATCAGCAGGGACCAGTACATACTGATCATGCAATCTATCTAGTTCTTTTCTCACTTCTGCTTTATTGAAAACAGAAGGATAGATGGTTTTCATTTGACCTCTCAGTCGTATAATACGAGCTTTCAATATACATCTGATGCTTTTAACCCACTCTGACATGGTATCAAGGTCTCCTTTTTAAGATTTTGCCAATCGCTTGGCGTAATCTTCAACAGAATTCATGATATGTATAAAATTACGACGCCATGTGAAGGATCTAGGCTCCCTAAATTTTGGTCCTTTCATAATAAGTGATTTTAGGTCTTTGTTGTTAACTAAATAAACATCACCAGTAATGACGTGTCCGGCAGGACTATAGTTGTAGGGTGAAGAAGAACATGAACACGTTGGAGGATTATCTTTCAGATGTTCAATATTAAGGTCTTGTAGAGTTTGTTTGTAATTGAAGAGTTTGGAAGCAATGGTTGAAGTATTATTGTAGGAAATACAAGGGGTTGACTTTATCTTGAAATATGACGGAATGCAGGGCTGAACTTTTTTGTGATTAAGAATATTGCTTATATTAACGGCATCGAGTCCCTTATTGTCATACTGCAGTTTGAAAAAATAGCGTGGTGCATGAGCAGTATTTTCTGTTTGTGTAGGTTTAAAAAGCCGATGATAAGCAATATCCTTAATCATGGATCCGAGTCTGTATTCCGGTGTAGAAAAATCAAAAAGCGGCTTTTCCTTGACTTTTTCGAGAAGATTGTTTAACTCTTTCAAAGGGACAGAGTAAAGTTTGGTGCGAATGTAATGGAGACCCAATTGTATATTTACATAAGGTAATAATGAATCAAAGGAAACATCGTTTATAAATGGTTTGTTATAAGACCGATGTCCATGACTACGCCGACGTCTCTTTGTGTTGTTAAAAGTATCTTTTTGTAGGTCCGTTTGCTCTGCTTTGAATTTGTATTTTTGTTTACACACATTTTACTACAATGTGTAGTTTATGCATTTAGAAGTCCGTGCAACCTGAATGTCTCGATCGGAAAGCAATCGAACGGGACTTTGTTCATTGTATATATACCCCAGTGGCAGTTGAGGAGCGATCAAAACTAATATGGCGACCAAAGGCTTTAATGAATTTATATCAGTCCTAGTATTTTTATTTTTGAAACGTGTTTCAGTCGAGTTCTCTTGAAAAGAAAAATTGAACGAGACGACTAAGTCACTGTTTACCTTTGGTAATTCACTGGATGTAGAACCTCCGTGGTTATCATTCCTTGTGATCGCTGACCTGCGTCTATTGAATGAGTGGAATTCACGCGACAAAGCGGAGAGGCGCGTATCCCTTTTTTTAAAGTCATATTTTAGGTTCTCCTGACGCTCTTCTGTTAACACAAACATTTCCCATTCAATTTACAATTTATCCATCACCAGCTGGACTCTTTTCCCCTGTCGTTTTGCTGCCTTATAGTATGGATACGGCTGTTGATCAATTATTTCTTTAGAGTACTGTTAAAATCAAAGTACTGAAGTACTGACGGGAGTTGATTTTATCGATTATTATTTATCTTAATATCAACGATATGTTATTTTGCGTGGCAAGTAGTTTATAATCTGTATTTGAATTACGCACATTTTTATAATATGAATTCTCGGACTTTTCCGGCAAGAATTTCGAGAAAACCTCTTATGAATCATGTTGTGTAATATTTAAAATTAGAATTTATTCCATCAAACTATGTATCGGTATTCAAAATATTTCAAAAATTGTATGGATCCAACCAATAATGAACTCTAGTCGTCTCGTTCAACCAGATGCTCGGCTGTCTCCGTTAATCTCCGACAAGTAAGAGATACCAGGTCACGTGATAGCTTGATGATTTGACCTCTAAATATAGACTGACTCTCTGCTTGTCGGAGATGTACGGAGACAGCCGGTGGCTGAACAAGACTAATTGAACTCAGGCGTAGGAATATATACTACTGCAAAAATTTTCTAAATTGTTCGTATTATTTAAAATCTGACTATTTTCAAGGTATTTATAAATTAGTTTCCTTTTAAAAAATGTTCAGAGTACATAACATCGAATTTATCGATTATTTTCAAGAACTAAGTCTTGTCAGCGGTGATGATTTGTGCTTAGGTCCAAACACCGTTTCAATTTCGGTTTGCCAGAGTAACTGCAAAGGAGAGTTGATTAAAATCAACTCCCCAAAACACTGTATTTCCGATCGTTTTGATCACGTAACGCTGTTATAGAAGTTTTTTTTACTCTTTCCCGGTCCTTAAAGTTATCGAATTTTGCTACGATCGGACGGTTTTATTTGTTTGTTTACGTCCAATGCGGTGGACTCTAGGAAAAGGAATTTCATCTGTTATCCCAAGTTTTTCTTTTATGAATTTGTTAAGCATTTGTTCCCACATATCTGCACTCTCCTCTCTTTGTTCGTCTATCCCCGTGAATATTAAATTATCTCTCATCGATCTTGATTGCAATTCTTAGTGTTGGTCTTTTAGGGTTTTGAGATTGTTTGTAATGCTTGTCAATTGCTCTTTAATTTCTTTTTTTTTTCTTTTTCTAGATTTTCATTAATCTTTTTTGATTTCTTCATTTCTGCAACTAGTTCGTTTCATCAATTTTTTCACTTGTAAATAAAACTTTTTTTCTAGTTCAGCCATTTTTGCTTTTAGATTGTGCACTTCTGCTGTTACAGATTTCATTGAGTTTTCAAAATTGCTGATTCTGGATTCAATTTGGTCGAGTTTGTCCAATTTTTGAAAAACTTTAAAAAGAGTTTTAGCCAGGTGACGATTTTGCTACCCCATTTATTCCGTTGCATACCACCCTGATATTGTTGAACATGTTGCACAGGTGGTACTGAACCCATTGGTGAAATACTACATAATTCATCACGGGCACCTGCTGTAACTGCGGTATTTGAAACGCTTGATATGTACCGTTGGGAGAGTTTGGAATGGACTCTTGTTTACTGGGGTGAAAAATATCGGGAGGAGGTTTTTTCGTGTGTCTTTATTGTTTACATTATCAACACTGTCCTGTGATCAACTCATGACACTTACCTTTCTTTGTTCCGCATCACTGCTCACGTTCGTTTCTGCTTTTTTGTGGTTTCTTTGGCTTCTTTTTACTGGGACCTCCAGAATCTCTTCGGACGGGCGCGGGTCTCATCTAATCATGACTAGGTCTTGAAGTGAAGCCCTTAACATGTGATATAAATAAAAAAAATCACTATCAACTTCAACTTACTTCACCTGTAAAAATGTCGTGTCACCATTCGCATCCATTAGATTACTTTTCTTTTCTGTAATCATAATAATTTTATAATTTAGATTATATTATTTATTTTAAGTGTTTAAGTTGTTTAATGTTTAATGTTTTAAAAAAGAAACTATACATTTTGACATAACACTTTTAATATTCATTTCATTTCGAATATTTTTTTTATTACAATTTATTATTTTCAGTATTTAAGCCACTTAGTCTTTCTTTGGCTTTCTAATGTGACCGAGTAAATAATAAAGGCAAGGTTCTTTGTTGAGGATGTTTAATATGTACAAAAAGGTGATTCTGTTAATAAATATAAACACATGTAAATATATATACAATTTATACACAGTAATTCATTATGGTTTTATTAAACCTTAAAATTTGATCATAATCTTAGTTTACTTTATGTAGGCACTAAGAAACGTTATAAGTTATATAAATTAATACAATAAATACCTTGTGCGAGGTGTTGGTGTACAAAATCGCCGGACCCACAGTGAAACAAAATCAAAAGTTACCGGGTTTTATAACAATAGAAATGATCTGATTCGATAATACTAGTCAATGGGAACAACGGCCAATGGAAGAGTAAAGAAAGTGTTCACCAACTCAATCCACCTGCGCACAAGAACTAACGTAACTTAATTCATAAGTAGATATAGTAAATTTGAAACTATATGCATTTGAAAGTAACAAATTTTGTTGTATATTAAATAATTGATTAATTTAAGTCTACCCAAACTAAATACACTTTGACGATTGGTTTTCAGAAAACTCAAACTTTTGGACTCAGGGTTGGTAAAAAAGCAGGTATACTCTTTCCCAGGACGGTGGGAAATACTTGGAAATATAGTACAACTACATCATACTTTTAATCATATACATGTATTTCGAAATGTAGACAATAGTACACCTTGTTAGTTATGCTATTTAATCATTTGCTTTGATTTTAACAAATTAAATAAATTACTTACCAGTTATAAATCAAACACAGTTTATTTATACAATAGTGTCATTTGTTTTAATTATGACATGGATCACATCAGGCGACATACCATTCAATTCTTTCATGTAAACTCGGGGAAAATATTCTGGTATGTCGCCCTCGAAGCCATGTTATACATGTATAATAAACAATGTTCGAAGACTCAATAACAGAGTTCACATTTAAGGTAAGACGCAATATATCTTCAATTGTTTTCTATTTATTTCCGCAATGTAAACATTTCCAATATGTAATTCCAATATCATATTTTCGTGTTATATGATATTTTTCTATTTGGATGTATAGTTTTCATTAAAAATATAAAGTACGACTTTTTAAATAAGCATTAAGTTGCATTTTACAAGTTATTAAAAGAAAAAATCCAAATATTATAACTCCAAAAATTAGCATGTAAATGTACCTTGCATTTTTGTGCATTACATGTTTAAATGCATATAAAAAAATAATCTACTAAGGTAAATTATCTAAAACCTCGAATGTCGCATGTGTCCTTAACATTTCTTCATTTACAATTAACAAATTACGCATTTAGGAAACGCAAATTTATAACTACATAGATATAATAGTTTACCCTATAGCTTTCCATAACTTTCATCATATTATATTCTATTCTTACTGCAGTGTATTTATTATAAGGTCTATATATATATATATATATATATATATAAGTTTTAAGCAATTCAATTCTATCACAATAATACCATACCTAACCAGATATTTATGTACAAACAGACCAGTATTCAAGACCAGATAAGTCTTCTGTTGCCATTTGGGTTTATGCACACTAAAGACCAAAAGAAACAAGAACACTGGGAGATCGAGGGCCCCTTCCTACCACTAAATATCGCAAAATTTTTCTAGTTTCTTTAAGTCTGCTTCATTCAATGAAGGTTTAGATGTGGCGAATGACATCATCATATCAAACTGTAAAAAAACCAGATACTGTACATGAAGTTTAAACTGCATAAAATCAAACAGTGTAATTTATACATA
>WFKH01010931.1:6316591-6345694 GCA_016163765.1 Magallana hongkongensis | reverse complement strand
AACTCTATTAACTGTTACCCCCCCCCCCCCCCCCCCCCCCCCCCCCCGAACTCTTTCCAAATGCTTTCACAATCTCTTAACTTTGATAGGCAGCTCCATTCTTACTCTTTTCTATATTTGTTAATTTACTCATTTCTTTCATTGAAATTCCTGAGCAGAATAAAATAATAAGACAAATATATACCCCCCTTCCAGCTATAACCCTTGCTTTACATGTAGGTGACATGAAATATTACTAAAGGTGACAGCTCAATATTTAAAATTTTGATACATGGCTTTATTTTCGTTCTTTATATACAGTCAGTTTTTATTCAGTATCAGCTGAAGTAAAGAAGATGATTTTTTAAACATTAAATGCATTAACACTATATGACTATTTTGCCCCCCCCCCCCCCCCCCCCTTAGAGTCAGAACCCCTACCTCGGGGGACATGATATTCAAAATTTTGGTAGAGGGCTACCTGGTAAACATAATTATGAAGTTATTTTTTCTTACAGGTGTGTGGGAGTAGAGAAGATAATTTTTAAACATTATATGCATTAGGCCATCAAAAATTAATCTCTTGGTTCTCAGGCCAACATTTTCAAAAACAGATGCGGTCGGGCGGTGATAATTTTTTCTTTTTATTTCATAAAAAAAGGATGCGGTATTTTTCTTTTTATTTTAACAATGTGCAATTCTTATTCAAATCCAGAAAAAGCGATGTTTTAAAGCAAATAAAAAGTTACCTTGCAATAAATGTATCGGATTTATTAGCTCAAACTAAATAAAATAAATAAGTCATCATGTTCTTCAAGAGACATCACAACTACGAGGCTTGAGAAAGCCATGTGTTTAAGCATTATGGGATATTTAGTATAGTACAAGCTGCAGGAACTCTCCTCCTATATGCATTTGTGGTTAAACGACGTTCTTCTTCATATACCAAAACTAAAATCATTGCTGTCGCGATCAAAACTTAAACACTGCGTCTCGTAACTAGATTCAGTGGCCATTTGCAATTGTTATAATTAAATCTGAATCATCGCGATGTTTGCAATTATGTTCTTTCTTAAGTCAAGCGTTTTACTGACTTGGGTATCTAAAATGCGGTCCTAAATCCGGAATTTTTTTTTCCAGAATAAGCAAGCGCACTATCGAAATTTTATTTTATTCTTTTAATGACAAAAATGGGCAATGCGCAATGTTACATGAGATGCACGCAGGCCTGAGAACCAAGAGATTAATTTTTGACGGCCTTAACACTATATGGCCATATTGCCCCCCCCCAGGTCCTGAACCCCTGACCCAGGGGCCATGAATTTCAAAATTTATGTAGAGGAGTTAGTGGACACCATAACCATGCATCCAGTTTTTTCCTCACATGTGTGGGAGTAGAGAAGAAGTTTTTTGAAAATTTGGCTTATTTTTGCATATATGGCCCCACCTGTGGCGCCCTGGGGGTGGTAGAGCCATGAATTTCACATTTTGATTTCTCTTACCACAGAGATGCTTCACACCAAAAATGGTAACAATTGGTCTTGTAGTTTTCAAGAAGAAGTTAAAAATGTAAAATTGTTAACGCACGACGCACAGACGCACGACGACGGACGAAAACAGATAGCAATAAGGGTTACTCAGGTGACCTAAAAACAATATCAAAATAAATTTCATACATTATCATACTTACATTTCATAGCATGCAGAAAATATTCCACTGAATGTTCATACAATCGCAAAGCTTCTTCATAATTTTTGTTCTTGTCTTCTTCAGTGGCTTTGGTTACTAGCTCTATGGCTTTCTACAAATAAAATTCTTACATTTTAAAAAAATTCTTTTACATTTCATACCTTTCTATAAAGCAAAGTTTCATAATGTTTGTTTTTACAAGTAAAGCAGTGCCAGGAATATAGGCTCCATGTCCATTAACATAACGTCCAAAGACAGAATTCATTGTGTTCTTTTCTATCACAAGAACAACCACAGCTACGGATTTATTTTACAAATGGCTGTTGGAAGCCAAATTCATGTCTTTATACATATATATTGAATTAGAAATTAGTTATGGTCATGCCATTATTGGTTAGATATCACATGCAAATCATGGGACTTACAGTCTATTTATAGACATTGCACACATTATTGGTTATACCCTTAGTAAAACAGACTTCTATTTCAATTACAGTATAGTTTGTATTTCATACCAAGTGAGTTCTGGTTGTTTATTTACACCCATTTCAGAATTTCAACCGATGATAAGACTATACTCTGTCCCAAGATATCCTCAATTCACATTTTGCTTAATTACTCAATATTTATAAATACCTCAGGGTTCAAACGATGTTCATTCAAAAGTATGAAAAATTTCCAAGATTTCTCAGGTGAAATGCCCCGTTAGCTTATCAGGTTTTAATACAAGGCTAAAAAATTGTGATGTCTACGGTGATTTTGTATTGCAGTAAGCCCGGATGATAACGTTGAAAAATTGCGCGAGGTATTCCGAGTGACTTCCGAATGGAGAAAAGATGTAAACATTCCCCATTATAAATCTCCATAAGAAATCTATTTTCTATCCTGTGATTTTTTTCGAGTGAAAATGATAGTGTGTCAATGAAGATATCTTGGAAATTTTACCTTTCATCGAATTTAATTGTACTTCTTTCACAGGTATGTATATTTTTATTAAAAATCAACCAAATGTGCTGCATAAATATCTTGGGACAGACTATGAGAGATAATCTGAGATACTAGAACACTGAAGGGTTATGGAATCTTAATTTATTTTTTTATTAAACACTGATTGAATTTTAAATACCTTATATCACAAGAATTGAAACACAAAAAATTTGATCAAATCCCATATTTGATTCTTTGAGGGACTCGATTAGTTAATAACCTTAGATTCAGTATATTCAACTTCTGACAGCAGTCCGCGACGAGTAGATGCATCTCAAAATCACGTTTATGTGTTTGCGATTTGTGACATTTGCATGGGCTTTTCCTTTTGACAAATTTTTGTGAAACTTTCCCAAAAGCATCGACTTATTGCAAATAACATTCATTACCTAAAAATATAAACAACGATTGCTAAATTTATTCCGAGGACAGTTGATCATGTACTTTGCAAGAATTTCCTGGGATTAATAATTGTACTGTACCTGTAATGTATTGCCTGAAGACATTGATGTTAATTTATATAGCAATACTTGTTAACGAAACTAATATTCAAGTAAAATTAGGGTCTAAACACCCTTTATTCATCAATTCCTCGTCTGATTCATTTCAAGATGGTAGCCTGTCTAGTTCCGTGTCACATGACCATATCTCACGAAAGGCATAATTACCGGAAAGTAGACCCGTTTCCAACGGATTTAACGTGTAGCGTGTTTAATAATAAAAAGTTGGTTCATGATATTGCTATTTTAATTAAAACTCACAGTATATACATTTTCATTCTGACAATAAATATTGCACCAGGATAATGTTTTGTGCGGTTTTTAAATTTAAAAACTCTTCCTAAGGTTTGGTGGGGGGACATTTTCCAAAGCGTGACACTGATGTTCCTTGATGTAAAATAATGCCATATGTTCATCTTTCTGAAAATACAATTTATTAAAACTAAAAAAAAATGTGCTGTATCCAATTAGAGATTAACCTTATCATAAGGTTTCCTTAATTTTAATCTTATTAATTACAATATTACTTTGTAAGTCACGGAGGTTCATAAACAAGCACAAAAACAAAAAAAAATTGTATTATAACAGATTTATTACAATGCTTAATTAAAAGCTATAGATGAGTACACGTCTAGTGCCCGTGGGTGACCGGTTCTATGTACGGGTTGAGGACGTCGTACGTGTTCTGTTCCTGTTCCGGAATGTCCAGTTCAGAGTAATGGAGTCTGTGGTTAGATATGCCAATACAAAATATTAATGAAATTAAGTATGTTCTTATATCATTTTTTCATCCATTCGTTCATTATTATAATTCATTTATTCATTCGTGAGAGAGAGAGAGAGAGAGAGAGAGAGAGAGAGAGAGAGAGAGAGAGACCTTTCTCGCTTTAAGGTGGATTCGGTTTCTGAAAAAATACAATAAAAATATACCAATGCATTAATTAATCTTAAAGGCTATAATTTTTTTAAAAGGAGAGTTTCTCTAAAATCTAAATTTTACCTTGCTTCGCGAGTTGGCCTTGTCTTCTTTCTGTGTGTTTCATGTGGCTGTATGAAAATAAAAAATGCTAAATAGTGCTTAATAATAGCAATATCCAAAGATTATTTTTCCAATAGTTATTAGTTAAACTGTTATGTAATTCATTAAATGCGTTATTATACAATGAAACTGTCATATTTCTTTTCCTATGCAGGTCTACCCATACTTTTTAACTTTTTATCGATTTTATCAAATCACATTTCTCGTAAGAAATATTCATTTGCATGTTTCATGCTTTGAAACTTAAATACATTAATTGTACATGTGGTGAGTATTTAAAAACAAAACAACATCCATATTTCGACGAATTTAAACCACCGTCCAGCATTTAGTCTTACTTCTTCAGAACATCTACAAAAGACAAAGATGACGAATTAAACAATGATGTATCAGATATTTGATGCTGAAATAACAATTTTGTTTAATGTACCTATATTCACATATACAACCAAACCCATCATAAAAGGTGCAACATAAAAATTGTCAACATATACCCCCGGTATATCATCATAACTATGGCATCAATCATGCTGCTAACTTCTATAGTTACTTATACAATACGATGTTTTATTCCTTTTCGTTTGGATGTAATATTGACAAGTTACATTTCATGGTATAGTCACATGATGTCACGATATGTTTCATACGAGCTCGAGTTGTCAATCATGTAACTAATTTGTCCAATTTTTCTCCTATTGGTTTTTCAAATTTTCTCCTATTGGTTTTTCAGTGGGTGCATACATGTATATATATACCTTCAATGTTGCATCAGGTGAGGCAGTTCCGCGGTATGTTTAAAATGAAAATGCGACTTATCATAATTCCATCACTTGAAACTATCTTGAACCTTTTTCGGCTATAGTGCAGAATATATTCAGTGGATGCAGGTGTCACTTCATCTTAAATTAACACGACCCTACGTTTTTAAGCATGCGTCGCCTTTAATCCCTCATTCATTTACAGTGGGTTTACAACGTCGCGACGACTATTTATTATAGATGCTGAGTGAAGAGAAAAATTGCCTAAAATTTGACTGAATTTTGTATTTGATATGTATTTGGTTTTCGTGAGTTTAATACATTCGTAAATGGCGGGAGAGTGGCTTTCGCTTGTAGAAAAACATACAGATTTGCTTCTTATTTATTTGTAAACTTTTTTTTGGGGGGGGGGGGGTATACATTATTTGGCCATTTGGTGAAAGGTGCATCTATTTCGAGTTGACCAATAAGTTAAGTAGGCTGAGCAACTTTTAAAATATAAACAAATATCACATATGCGATAACTAATAGATCACCACTGTATATCATGATCAGTGAAGAAACATCAAAGATAAAACTTAGCACCATTGGACAACATACTGTGATACTTTTTCCAGACCGCAAAATTAACACCGGCTCCAATGGCAACTATCGCTATGGCAACGGTTATTCCAATAACGATCACTTCGTTGTGTGTCTGCTTGTATAGACCTATTGATAGAAAGAGAACGTATAACAAACTTCTTTATTATTCAAAGATTATACACTAACGCCTTTCCAGGCAGGTAGCATAGGGGGAGGGGGGGGGCACTTTTTGTCGCAGCAGACATTTTTCTTAAATTTACGTCAGTATAAAAAAGTGAATTATCATGAAGTTGCCCCCCCCCCCTTTTTTTTTGGGGACGATAAAATGAAAATAGCTCTTCAACCCAAAGAGATCTCACTATGTCAATGTCAAGGCAGTACCTGGATATTGTTTCAAAATATACATCCCAGTAAAATTTTCTATAAAATAAAAATGTGTGCATATAGCTCTTTCTCAATTTGTTTTTAATTTCTCCTGCCATACTTTTTACCGTACACACATTGACTGTACATAACGACAAGTCTGTCTGTATCACATTTGCCTTTAGTTTTAAGAAGAATAAGATAAAACTAAAATTCTCTTAGCTGAAATTGTGAGAGTAAAGAAATGTTACTCTCTAGGAATGACAAGTGGATCTCCTGAAAGAGAGAATATTGTTCTCATAGTAATCTGGGAAATAAGAGAAATCTCGTTATGAATAAGGGTTTATCATTTTCACAAAATATAGTATATCTATAATACATTTCACTGACAATGTTATTAAATAGATAGTGTTTTCATCAAGTTAAAAAAGAAATTAAAGTTTAAAAAACGCAAACATGTACCGTATCTGAAAGAAAATAAATTTCTGTTTTAACTTTCAAAAATCCTGGTTTAATTTAGATAGATTCCATCGAAAAATGGTTTTATATGTATATTGTTTGATACTTGGTCAAGTACTTACAAGCTGTAGGTTCCCTTTTCTGTGAGTTGCATTTAACTGAGAAAAAAAACCAAAATTCTGAAAGTAGGGTATTTTAAAACATTTTTAAAAGCACTTTATTTTTGTTAGTCGCTGCGATATTATCGATATAAAAACCGCATAGATACGCATGCAAAGCTAAGCTGGCCCTCGGTGGAAGATTTTAGCTTACCTGAGCCAAAGATCTTCTGATCAAATGTCCGCTGTCTATAGTTGGCGTTTTTCTTTACTTTTTACATTTTCATCCATTATACAGAATTTTTAAACTTTATTCATGCAGATATCCCTTAAATTTGTGAAAGCTTTCAAACTTTGTCGTATCTTAGTCCCTTGAAGAGGGGTGTTCATATTCAAATTTTATATTGGTACATGTATGAACAGATAAAAATTTCTGTCGTAAAATTGAACAGGAGGCAATCTAGTATGAAGAACTACGAAGAGTTGACTTAAATGTTTTGAAAACATAAATAAATTATTTTGATAATGCTAGTTACATGTAGAAACATACTAAGGTCACACGATAGTGTTGCTCCGGTGAGTGATATGCCCCAGGGGCCACTTGTTTAAATCATTTTTATAGAAAAACAAAATTATGAGATATACCTACACGCATATGCAGTACTTGCAGTATGCACAATTTTACATACATAAGAGTATGAAACTTAAGGACTAACTGCATATAATGTATATACCTGCTACGTCTACCGGTACTTGTTCAGTGAACTGTTGGACCGGTATAAACTTTTGGTCCATACCCGTCAAAGAACACATATACCCTGCACGATCGTTTTGGCAATCTACAAATTCTTTCGCCAGAGTAAAGCTGAGTTTGGCTGACCACAGGGGACGGAGGGAGCCGGTGACCTTGACCCCAGAAATCTGTGTGGGCGGGGGGCGCTGGGTGTCCGTGAGGGTGCCCATGACCTGCTCGCTGCCCCTCGAGCTGTTCCTCAGGAGCCGTATACTGTCCACCTTCAGGAGCTCGCTGTAGCGAAGGAGTGAACACGTGATCACCAGGTCCTCCTCTCCGTGAATGATGGTCTTCCGGGCGACATCTATGGCGATGTTTTGTGAATTTGCAAATTCTGTGGAATTACACAAACATGTTCAATTGTATTTTTTATGCTTTTCAAATTTTGACTTTAATAATGAATTTAATATTAAATTCCTCTCAGAAAAGCTTTAAAAACCCTTTTAGCCCAATAATATTATATATCAACACGAGTTTTAATTCCTCAAGGAAAATTTTCAAAATGTACTACAGATAAACATGAATTGTAATTGTTTATATAGCGCTGTGTTTCTGTTGGGTTTGTTTCTATGTATTCGACCAATCGTTACCCGTTATCTTTCTGAACAGTATATGTGTAACAGGTACAAATTACAGCTTGATACAGATAGTGCATTCTTATGCTGTGAGCCTGTGATGTGACATTAATGCATTAAGATGCACAGAGAAAAAAACGCGCACCTATCGACTTGTATATATGTGTAGGAATATATAATGAGATGTGGATCTGACAAGATTGTTATAAGTATGCATAAATGGTGATTGTTATAAGTAGTGCATATAAATCTATAGATTAAATAACTAAGAAACTGGGACTGCTACGCATTTGTAATTTATATGTACCGTTATAAGGTTTATAAATATATATACGTGTGCAAGTATGCCAATAAGAAATTTTTAGTCATTATATACGTAGAATCTACGCATATAATGACTAAAACTGTCTTATACTTTGGGATAGCTGGTTTGTTTATTCATTGAATAAATAGGGACGGTCGAGATCCGCAGACATTAACAATTAACACCAAAGCTTGAATTTAAAAATTTCGAAATAGATCTATAGAAAAATATTACTTACCAAGAAAAATAGCATAGTAAAAGTATAGAATGATGGTGTGTAAGAGAAAGTTTACTTCTTCCATTGATCTGCATCGATAAACACATCGAGGACCAAGGGGTCATTTTCATGGTCAATTGAACATCCAGGTAATTTGTTATACTTATGAAACATAGCTGACCACGTAGATTTGGCGGACCCAATGTCCACTAGGTGTATTCACGGTGGAATATATAGAAAGAATTAAGCAAAGCAGTTTACCGTAACCTCTCTCTCTCTCTCTCTCTCTTTCTTTCTCTCTCTCTCTCAGTTAATCTGAAAACATTTTAACCCTGCCTTCCCCCATCCCCAGTTGTTGCATTTCAATTACGATGTACAATATTTTTACATAAAATTATGTATCAATTGAGCAATTTCATGCACATGCTGTACAGAAAGTTGGCTTTATTTTATTTTTGTGTGACAGATTTTTGTCTGTGTACAAGAGCAGAAATCCGCACAAAGTCATCTATAAAGTGCAGCACACGTCTTTCTTTCTATATAACTAGATACAAAATACAAATATTTTATTGGCACAAACACAATAAGGCCCATTGAACAGTATAAGGGTACAGTTAATGCATATGAATATTCACATTGTCAACACAGTAAGATTGTTGATAAGGTATAAATTACATTTACAAAGTTTATTAAATATTTTTATACATTCTTACAGTAATTTATTTCTTTGTTCAAAACAGTTTCTAATAAATGCTAGTTATTCTTAAGACTTTATGCATATCACTGTTTAAAATACATGTGACATATAACTTGCTTTTTTCCTTCTCATATTATAAATATCATTTATAGGTGTTTAATTCTTAACTGAGAGTAGGCTTCACAATGAAAAAGAAAATGAATTTCATCCTCAACAACATCAGTATTGCAAGCATTACAAAATCTATTATTTCTTGACGTGGAATGATATCTACCACTCTCTATCGCAAGTTTATGTGCACTTAATCTAAATTTACAATAAGAATGATCTCTCAGATCTTTTTCTGAGTAAATCAACATAATTTTATATATCTCTTTAAATTTATCTCTTTAAATAATATCGTTATCCCATTCCGTATGAATAGTGAGTACAAACATTTGCCACTACCCTATAAAATAATAAAATGTTTAAATTCTTAGTCATACTTTTCATCGGGCGTTACTGATTAATTTTGGTATTTAGCAACGCCTATCGCCCAAGATTTTCGGAACTCCTTCAGATCTCATATATCTAGAGGCTTTCCGAATGCTCCCGTGGTCGCCATATTCATCACCTTGAAGCTAGCCATGGTGAACCCGGCGAGATATGTGTTTCAGCAGAACTTGTATGCCAGAATTGGCAGAATGTTCAGTCTGAACAATTACCCATACATCAAGTCATTGTTTCAGCCGGTAAGTAACGTTTCCCAGGAATTAACTGTCAACTTAGTGCATACTGTCTTCATGGTCTATGCTGATGGTCTTTACCATGATTATACGGATCTTTTAGTTTCTTCATGCAGTCTTAATAATTTTCGAGAAATAATTTCATCTACTCTATTGATCTGACTTTTTAATTGATGCATTTTGCAAATTTTTTACGATAATTTCGAAGTATAACAGAGGAAATTCAAGCTGAAAACTTTTTATGTACCCAGTTATTGAAGTATGTTGCCTTTAGTGCAGTTGCATAAATTTATTCCTTTAGGTCTTCAAACAGTTTAATAACATCTTAAACGACTGGTTCAATAATTTTCATCATTAATATTTGTCCACTTGACATGTATCAGCATAGTGCTTCGTGCAATTCATTCATCTGAGGCATGTTCAGCACCGAGCAGAGCTGGTGCTCGCGAGCGCTCACCTTAATCACCTATACCTACAACACAAATTTTGGTGAGGGCTCACTAGCACCTACTCTGCTGAACGCAATTTTAGTTAGGACCAATAGCCCACCCATATATACAATTAATACATATAGAATTAATATAGGGATGGTAACAATGTGATGAGCACCTGTGGTGCATTTTTTACGAGTTGATGTGTATCAACTCAGTATAGTCACTGCAAAGCGGTTTCCCATCTTTGGGTTAAATCACATTTTCGTATTGATGGTCAAACTAATATATCAATTATCAAAATGCAATTATATGAATTATGAAAGAATGACGTCGTTTATCGGAGGTAAAATTTGTTTTCATCGTATTTTAATCAAGAGAAAATCATGGTTTTCTTTTTGTTAATTGATATCCATCCGCACAAGAATATAGATTCAAGAAAAATCTTCTGACACATTTCATATACTAAGGATACATTATTGTTGCCATCAATAAATTGTATAAAACATATCAAGTATGTTTCTTCATAACCAAGAACATTTTTATTGACTAATTAAATTATCGCTATAATGAAATTTGACGTATATGCATGTATATGAAACTTCAGTGTTGCCCGCGCTGTAATCGCTTTTATGCAAATGAGCCCAGCTTAGTGGTGGACATTTAACGTTTTCCCACACAAGAGTTGAAATTCAAGTCATATGCATTTCATTACTTACACTTTATCAAACGTAAAACCATTTTAGTGTGACAAAACAAAGAGTTGAAGCACAAAAGTTAAGAGCTTGGGGGGGGATCTATGTGATTAGATCTTTCGTCGAGTTGAAGGTCAGCTGCAACATGCATATCGGGAAAACTGCGCCTCTATTTATATACGTCATAGTTTAAAAATAGATTAGCATGGTAGTTACTGTACAGCGATTTATATAGTTTTGAGCAGCATTGATTAAGAAATAATTATCATAAACATGATGTTTTTTACAAATTGGTTTGATAAACAGAGGCAAGCTATTTTACCTAGTCTATAGAATGGCAACTTGTAGTTAATGGTGTGCATTTTGGACATAGTCGAATCTTGTCATTTTGTTTTTGCTTTCAGAAGTAATGATTTGAATTTTATATTTAGTATATAATATTTATATATCAATGTAGAGTAACTTTAAATGCTGTATATTTACATCTACCGAGTATGATTCCCTCTATTTCTTACGAAAACTTTAAGTTAATTCATAGCTCTATTAAAACAGCCAGACTGAAATTTATACACGCCCCGTTTATCGATTGGTCGAAACCTACATCGACCTAAGAAAAATCATGGACTGCACGGAATAATCATGATGATGTCAGACTCAAATTCCCATAGGAGACAATTTAACTGTTTCTTTTAGCTAACGTACTGATGTACATTAACAGGAATTAGTGAATTTTACTTACTTTTTACAATCAATTTATGAATTTGTTGAAAGAAAGGTGTAAATATAAACAATAAATGCTTTCTTTGATGATCCATGCGGGTTATGAAGGTAGCGATCATTGCAGAAAAAATTTACATAACTAGCTAACGCGATATAATAACTATATAATTATTTATTAAAATATGATCTTTCACAATTCATGATTTTTTATCTTTGATATGTTGTGGCATAGGATAATAAGATTTCAGATAGTTGATGCATCTTTGATCTTAAATAGGATGTCCAAAAATATACTTCTTTTTATAATTGTCATATTTCCGATATTGCATGCATTTTTTTATTACAGTATTTTAAAAGAGATATGTGACATATTCTTAGGTGAACAATCTGGCCTATGTGCCTCTTGTTTTATATTGCCACAAGCTTAAGGTCGGTTGGGGCTATATATTTTCAAACATTTCTTGGGAAACATCAATTGTAAATATAATTATACTTATATACTTTATTAATGATTTATTTCAAATTCTGCTTGTTGAGAGCAGAAAAGGGTCAATAAATGTCTGATTCCAGAAGCATCAACTCATGTCAGTACTTTCAGTACTTTGATTAAATAGTCATATTATACTGATTCTAGACCAGTCAGTTATTGGTTAAACCAAGGGTTTGGGTATATATGACACAATTTTTTAAGATTTAATAACTTGTCTGCTCAGTGTAAAGAAAGTGAAATACAAAAAATAATATCCAAGGATGTGTGGTAAATCAGAGAATAGACAATAATTGTTAATTTGTTTGTGTTCTTTTCAATTTCCGTGGGTTTAGAGATAAAACATTTCATTGAAGAAATTTTTAATTAGAAAAAATTAGAAAAATTAGCAAAAAGTAAAATAAAAAGTCGTTCACAAAAGAATGGGAAATAGTATTTGCTTGTAAGTAAAAAGTTTCAACTCTAAGTTTTAGTGAAATCTATAAGAAAATCAACTTGCATGATTGAAAAGTTGTTGGTTGATATTTTCATGGCATAAAATTCATTTTTGTTTACATAAAATTTTAACTACTCCAAAAGTATTTGTACTGATTCCAAGGACATTAAATGTTTTATCTAGTTGTTGTTTGTATTCGTTTAGCCCCCAGCACCACCCAAACGATATGACTATTTACCTAAAGAGTACAAAGAAGACCAGTTTTTGGGTTAGTATATCTCCTCTGCTTTTGACAACTTAAGCTATCTCAAACAATCACTTAGCATATAACTCTGTGATTTTTTTCTTCCTTTAAAATAAGTATCTTGTCTAAAATTACTAAGCAAGTGCAAATATATTTTTGACAGACAAGGGCCTTCCAATAAATCGTTGTGCTGAAGAGTCTTACGATGGATTTATGCCTGACTTGGCCTTTGCAAAATATGGCTATTTCCGCTATCATTTCAACCAGTACTCAATGCGAGGATTGTGGCATGTAAGTATATATGGCATGTTTCACGAGTACCAAAAACAGTGAGACAGTATTGTATACTCTGACAACCCCTTCCCCTTCCAGAAAGTGAATGCAAAAGAATTTTTTTATTTCTGAGTCTTTTCACTGTCAGTTCAGACCAGATTTCCACTATAAGTTTTTGTGTTGTTCTTAATGAGCCCACATTCACTCCAATCAAACACAAATATCAGATATTCCCTTTCCCAACCCCCTGACAAAGGACTACATATGATAAGAGTCAAATTTAGCCCCCATGATTCAACATTATTAAAAGTATTTCAGGTATATCAAATTGTTTTGTTATTTTGTAGAACAGTTGGTATAAGATATATATTTTATCTATTTATCTCATTATGCAAAAATTAAAAAAATGGCTGGAAAAGGTTGACTTTATGTCATATTTCAGAATTGAGGGCATTTGGATCAAAATGAGAATTATGAGCAAACTTCATTTGTACATGTGTACAAAGAAAACATACTAGTACAGTAAAAATATGATGTTCATTTTAGGGAGCCATTTTAGGCCCTTATCATACATGTATATAGTTTAATGTTATGCAACTTATGCATACTATGGTAGGTAGTTATTGTGTTTCTATTTTACCTGAATACTGGGGGTATTGGTATCCAAAGTAAAAGTAAGCATGAGGCAGATAAAATTGTTCATTTACCAGTGTTTTATGAGATATTGCATAGGTATAGTATTTACTGTATAAATCTCTAAATATAGAATGATATATTTTAATATTACACAGATTTAATCAGTAAGGTACCTTGATATTTTATTTGAATACTTATGATTGTGTACCCAGCGTTATATGTGTATATTTGTCCTTGCAGGTTGGATTATTCTTTGTGTTTGGATGGGGATTCATTTTCTATCTCGCCAAGTTAAAGTTTGGTAAGGTGATTGACAGAGCCAACGAGAAAAAGAAGACAGTCAATGATGCTTTAATGAAGCAAAAAGCTATTGACTTTGCAGCAGAGCAAGAGAATGCCAAGAGGGTACTGGCAGAGAGAGCATTGGCCTCATAGACTCTGGTTACTAAAACTATTACATCTGTATTTAAAAATGTATGCTTACTTCTCAAAGTGTTGAGACCAGTAAGTGTACTAAGAAAGAATGGATATGTTTTTGAAAAAAGTTAATAAACTGAATTAGTTTTGAATTCTTTCTTTTTCTTCAACTGAATCCCACAAGGGTAAAGAGTATGCAGGTGTCACTACAGTAATTCACGTTCACGTCAAAGAATGGCTGAGGCAAAATAATTCCCGAATTCTCCTTTGAATTTGGGGCATTTCCGTCCGGGGCAGGAGCTGATTTTTTTTTTATGAGATGAAAAACAATGTGTAAGATATCTGACTATCCCAGTTTTGTAACAAAGCAAGGTCATCGGAATTTTTTATGCGTGTTGTTTCCAGAGGGTGGTGAAAAGGCCCGGGCTTGATTTTCAAGCATGTGTAACTTCAGCGTAAACAAAGTCTCGTGCCTTGCTGGATGCATGTGTGGTTTTTGCTACTAGATTGTAAATAAAGTGTTGTTTAAAAAGATGTCAAGAGGATTTTCCCCAGAAGTTTGTTTTGAATTTTTAATCTGTATCTAAAGTTGCACAATTTTGGTAAGATTATGTAGTAAAAATTAATACTGTAGTGACACCTGCAAGTGTGTTAAACTGAAGTACCTTACTTTCCTTTAAGGGGAGACTATTTAGAATTAGTGAACATTTTCTTGGCATCCCCAAATTGTAAATTAAAGACATCCACTTCTTAACTTTAGAATGCAAAATGAGAAACCTGTGGGTAAAGCAAAATTTCATCATTAAATGAAACTGTCATAGATAATAAGATGTATTGTGAAGTTTTCAGGACAGGTTGAGCACCGCTCTGCTTTCTCAAATCTTAATCCCAATGAAATGTCAATATTGCATCTGAATTTTTCTAAGAAGGGGTTGTTATTTTGTAGGCCGAGTAAGGAGTTAAAGCCATGCACAAGTGCATTAAGTTGTCTAACCTTTAGCCCGCTTTATTTCAAAATATTTTTAAAACTTTTAAGACACTGTCTATTCATTATATTAATTAAAGCTATTAATAAGATTTTATTAATTTGGGGTTCTTAATTAATAATACATGTATTTTTAGAAAATAATGAAGCACAAAATTTTGTAATGTATGTGAAAGTTTTATTGCAATACAATATGTCATGTGCACTTTCATTCAACAAAAAGCAAGTAACATAAAATGCCAACAAGATTAATACAAGTACATGTACAAACATATTGGTTTACAACTTTTTGAAATTCAAACAAGACTAGACATATAAACACACAGACTGTGTAGAACTCACAAACTCACTTTTCCATCATTTCTTACACAAAACCTTGTACTGGAAACAAAACATGCAACATATATATCACAGTCAGAGGATATTTTTACTTTCCCCACCCAGACAACCATAATCTAATGCACCGGTGTACACATATTACAGACAACCTTCGAACAGATCAACATGTTTTTTAGGAACATCAATTCTGGGTAGTTGCTATATTACATAAATTTTTTCATCAACGTTCCTTACTAAAAGAACAAACCATGGGTGTACACATAACAATCAACTGAGTTAACCGTGTTAAAAGTAAAAACAACCAAACCTAGATGAAAATTTACTTTAATTTTGTCTTACAAGATAAACAGTATACATGTACTTAATTAGAGAACCAACAGTCCAGATCCTCAAAAATTACATTATCACAGTTATAAAACTATTACCCTTAAAAAATGCTGGTTTGTAGAGTAAATGTATTATGTCATTGAACTGATAAAAACATTTAAAATTTAACCATCACATTCCTTTATCACACTCAAAATAAGGTATACACATACAACCTTCCATCAAACAAACATAAAACTCTCCATTTCAATAAACCAACACTTTACAATAAGCTCTTCTATCTATGCAATAATATACTTCAAGCATTAAGCTTCATTCTAAGACTTTAAAATCAAAATCATTAAACGAAAAATACATGTAATGATTTATATTGCAAACGTTACACTGTATGTCTAACAGCTACACCTAGTGGTATAAAACACGGCTTTCTAACCATGAACGACAAGTACTACACTGCTCTCTTGAGTATCTGATCTGATTGCATTTTTCAAATTTACATATACAGAAAAAGATATACCGTAATGAGTTTTTTTTTTTTACTGAGAGGAATATTTTCAAACCAATTACGTTAATAGAACATCTGGAGCCATATAATTAGTGTAGAATAATAATAAGCACTGGAAGCAATATACAACAAACTGTCCAGTTTACAAAAAATCTAAATTAATGCACATGTTCATACAAAATGTGAAACATCACTACTGCTGGTGCTCATAAAGCAGGGTATACCGGGACATTACAAATGGGCAAGAACTGTATGATATATACACTTGGATTTTCATGAAACAATTTTAGCAAAAAGGAAATCCCATTCAATGACCAAGTCTGTGTAAAATGACTAAGCTTCTGTCAGTTGTAACTACCGGTAAATCATTGACTTTCTCACTGCTCCATGTAATAGAATCATCTTTAAAATGTAGATGTTTCGATAAGCGCATATACATTTTAAAGTGTACATATATACACATATAGTGCATTTGCACATTAAGGTTGATTACATACAGGTAAATTTCAGACCATTCAAGTTGACATACTGTTACTAATGCATACATCCTTTTAATTTAGGTGATTTATCCTATGACAATGTATATACTGATTAATATACAAGCAAAATTAAGTTTTTTCCATACAAGGATTCATTCACTAAATAACTACAAAAAACTACACACATGTATTGTATGTACTAATCTGGACAGAAAACAATTGATTATCTAATTCAGTTCATGATTTATTTTCTATTGAGATGATGGTCATGATTAAAATTATCAAAGAATTCATGATTAACAGTTCATTCTCTGGATACTGGTTAAAGATAAATCACCGATGGCACCTCTAAGTACACAGGTACTGAACACATAGCTCAACCGCTCACCAAGTCTCAATGAGTTACAGTGTTACACACAAATCTGTTGAGCAACTCCCCCTGCTGGCAAAGAATAGCAAAACATTGTACATGAATGTATGCGGCTTAACTATTATGGCACTCATTGCTGCGGATTACACTCTACACTGTACATGTACGACATGTATTGCAATTTAAGCACAATACACAATCTCTAACTGTGACACAGCACACAGATAAGGAATGTATGAGAATAATATTGGGGTAGGCTTTTTCATTGCATAGCAATCAATATACATTTATGCAATATTCAAGGGAATTGGTTGATATTAAGGTGATGAGATGGAAAGCTCCTGTACATCAGAGGTAACAGTGGGTAGATCTGGGGCTGCCATTCATCAGATCATCAGGTTACGAACAGTATCCAGACTCCACAGTCACTGGGTCAACCTTAAAGAATAAAATCCATAAAACTGTACAAGAAGTTTTCAAAGCTGAACACTAGTAAATACCTTGTAACACTTATATAAACTCAATTCCTACAAGTATATTACTATCCAAATTCCCAATCCAACACAACCAGTCCAAGCGCTTAAAAACAAGCAAAAATTCTCATATATTTTAAGAATGACAAAGTGTAAAAAAAAAAAAATCCATGATGGCCATAAAAAGATTTTTTTTTTTTGTGTCAGACTTTGATATGCATCGACAAATTTTAATGATCCTTGCTGGTACCTTGCGAACGATATGAATCTAAATCACTTGGTAAAAGAGCTGCGGTCCATGAGCCTAATAATCTGACTTCACTGGTTACTTACCTGGTGGTTGGGGATTACTTGATGCCTATTGCTCTCCTCGAATCTGGCTGGCATGGGGATCTCTTCTCTTTTGATCACCACTGGCATATTTCGATGTTCGGCTTAAAATATGAAATTATGAGACCATCAAAAGCATAAAGGTTTATATCGCTTGGCTTAAGAGCAAAACCTACCTCAAAAGTAATTTAGTTCAGAAACACTTGGAATTTAAAACAGAGAATTTGCATTACCTATCCCTGAAACACTATCCGAGGAGTCAGGTCTCAGTGAAGGGGCAGCCATTAGTCCACGAAGACCCAAGGATTTGTTGTAAGTCACTGGCTGATGAGAATCGTTGGCTGTCAAAGTTGATTTGTAAAATTAGTGGAACTAGTTCGATCATGATAACAATTTGCATGTACCAAACAAAGGAATGTATCAATCTGACAATTTTTTCTAAAATTTTCTTGGTTATGAATTTAAGGTACCAGTATAATAACCCTTTACTACAAAATTGTGAGGTTATGTTCTGGTGCATTGTATCAAATGCTGCAACATTAATTTTATAAATTTTGTAAGGAGGAATATCTCAATTTTTGCAATTTCAAACTAAAATACAAATCAAATTAATACATTGTTTTTTGACCATGAAAGTCAAGTTTAGAGTCCCACAAGGTATGTTGCTATGTCATTATCACTTTATTATTGTTATTGGTTGTATATATGTATTGTGAGAGCTGATGAACCTTAAAGGGACATGGTCACGATTTTGGTCAAATTCTATTTTTCTGTTTTTATTACTTACATTGCTCAAGGAATGCATTTCTTATGATCACATGAAATTTGAGAGTCAGTCATAGAGTTATAAGCCAGATACAGGGTTCACAATTCTTTGTCATGTAAACAAGGCTCGTGCCCTGTTTTTGTTTACATAGGTTTAATATATCAGTAAAATATCTTTTTCAAGCTTATTTGTCTATCTTCTTATTCATTTTGAGCATAAATAAAGAGCTGCTAACGTTTAATACATTCATTTTAGGTCTTAAACTGGAATTTTCACTTTAACATTCAAAATGTAAACAAAAGCTTTGTTTACATAGCAAAGAATTGTAAACTCTGTAACTCGCTTATAACTCAACGAATGACACTAAAATTTTTGTTGCCTATTTAAAATGCCTTACTGAAGCATTGTAAACATTAAAATCGGAAAAATAATTTTTCATCAAAATCGTGACCATGCCCCTTTAAAGTACAACACACGTCAATCAATGATACAACAGTTACCTTCGTGAGATTCTGAGCGCAGAAGTGGATTAATGACAATTGGCTCTGGCGAACCCGCTTCACTGGGAATTCTTTGGACTCCAAAAGGGTAATAATTATTTGCACTGGATTCCATCTCTGACTTCCCTACAATTTTAATAAAAAGAACTGCTGGTTCTCTTAATTTGCTAACAAATCACGGACAAATGAGGTAATTATGAAGCAATATTGTTATGCTTAAAAAAATGCATTTATTATTTTCATAAAATACATGTATTACACAATTCGCTATATTTGCTAGATGATAGTTCTTACATAGAGACACGATAACAACCTTAAACAATCTTGATAAGGATCAATATCAAAACTGTAAAAATGGCAGATCAGCTAGACTTCTTGGGACTTGAATGCTCACAGTATTTGTAAAAATTAATGTAAGTTAATAAAAATCACTTGTTCTGAGCTTCTTTGAATCTAATCACCCTACCATATCAATTTTGTTATTTAAATGTGACGTTTAATGTACATGTAGAATTGACTTTGAACAGCCCAAGCTATTTCAATACAGATAATCATTGGCAATGAGGACAACATTCCGAAAGAAAATGCACAGATGCAATGAACATTTATCTTACTTGCTGTGCCATAGCCAGATGAGGCTGTGGAATTTTCAACAGTTGAGTTCTGACACATAGATCCACTGGAATTCTGGCCAGAAATCTGTCTATGAAGAGGATTCAAATCCTCCTTCTGATCATATCCTTTGGAGTTCACTTGGCCAACTGCTCCTTAAAAAGAAAGCATATCTTATAGAACACCTTTTACATCATTTTTATTTTTCATGGGAGGAGGCAAGGATAAGATTTTCTTGTATTTATGTATACATTCAATCTAATTAAAATTAGATCCTTCAGGCTCCCATATTTGATATGTCGCTGTGAGGATCTAACAAGATCCCATAGCGACATATCAAATACGGGAGCGTGGAGGATCTAATTTTAATTAGATTGTGGATGCATTAGTCTAACATTCATCATAAACATCAAGGAAATTTCAAGAGAATAAATGAACCTTAACTTACCAACAGTACATTGCAGACTGGGCTGTACAGCAGTCATCTGCGACGCTCTTACTGGCTCCACTCTCTGTGGACGACAGGTAGAGGTTACCCTAGGGGTCATCAGACCACTACCTGTCCATGGGGAGAGATTCTCCACTCCCTCTGCTCCTCCTTCATTGTCATGGCTACCACTTCTCTCTGGTTCTTGGCATGAGGCCACTCTTACTGAGGAAACCCCTGGCATTATCTTACTGTCCTCTAAATACCCACAATTTTTCTGACCAAGGATTTTATCACTAGATGACACTTGATCAGAAATCCTGAGGGACTCTTGAGTTTGTGGAGCAACTAACTCTTTAGCAGCAACACTGGTGTTGTTTTGTGACAAGTGTCTTGTGTCAACAGAAGGACGAACCCTCTCTGTGTTGAGGGCCTTTGATTCAACCTTGGTATGGCACACTAAGGGTTGGATGGAGTTTTGCTGACTGGAGTTATAGGTTCGGGTTTGTCCTTGAATGGGAGGGGATGAATGTTCCTCTCCATTCAACATTTCTGGAAAGTTTGTGTCATGAACTTGGTACTGTTCATCCGCAGTTCTCTGGTTTGTGAACTGCTCTAGCGTACCGGTAGTTGGACTCACTGGTACTGTTCTATTAGTGTCCAAGGAGTCGTACTGTTTGGGGTTAGTCTCCTCCATAGACACAGATGGTTTCACTGAACCAATGTTCACCTCACTATTCTTTTTACTTGAATCGGGTCCCACTTGTTTTACAGCAGTGTCTCCCAAAACCCCAAAAGGTTTAACCAATGTGTTGCCACTTTGACACACTACTCTTGAATTATCACTTCCAACTTGCTTCAAGAAGGTTTCTTCCCCTGATGGGATAGCTCCAACCCTACGAGATCTTCCATCAGAGGGACCAGTCACAATTTGTTTCACTTGAGTCTCTCTTGAATACAATGCTTTAACAGCAGTGTTATTCATATCAACAGGTCTTCCCCTCACACTTGTAACAGGGACCTTCAAATCTGTCTCATCTGCTGAATATTCAGACTTTACGCCAGTGATGCTGTTGTCTGGACCAACTCTTTCCAGTGGGATATATGGTTCACTTGTTTCTTCATTGTCTCCAGCCATGAAATTTCCACTTTGTATTCCTTGGTGCATTACCTCATCATCAATACTAAAATCAGTATCTCCATCCTGGTAATCTTTAGATTCATCCACACTTATCATGGGTTTAACCATTCCCATGGGCTTCACATAACTTTTGTTGTCATTCTTGTCTAAGTCCAACGATGGAGGAGATTTCATCAATAAACTTTTCTCACTATTTCCATCACTATTTCCAGAGGAACCATCAGTAGAGATGTTATTAGAGGATCCACTTTTTACTTCAGCCTGAGGATGCCTTCTTTTGATGTAGACAAACTTCCAAAGTGAAACAGCAAGCACAACAACAACAAAACCCGCTAGAATGATACCAATAATACCAAGGATACCAATGCTGTCTTCTTTGGGTGACGATGCAGACATATTCCCCCCTGGACTGGGGGTTGTTATGAAGGGCTGATAACCTGTCCCAGGTCTTATTGTAGTCAGGATCCTGGATTCGGTTTTATTCTTACATAGACTTGTATCATTGGTTGTCTTCTCTGTCCCTGCAGGGCACGGCTCACATTCTCCTATTAACATCAGAAATTTGGATAAAGTAGGATAATGTGTATAATGCATAACAATATGCACGGCTCACATTCTCCTTTCAACATTATTACTCTGGGTATGTCCTGTATAATGGCTATTATCCATGTGTAATCTAATCAAAAAGTGCAAGTACCGTAACACACATCCTATTGTCAGATTTTTCAAAATTTTATACCAAAGCTGGATGAAACTGACTTAGTGGTTCTACATATGAGAAATTAACAAGAATGAGAATAACACTTGACATCAGATAATGGACAAATTTTGATCTAAAAAGCTAGTGTTCACTTGATCCTTCATCTATATCTGTAAAATCACTACATCAGATTTCATTACAACTGTAAAATTTTACAAAATATTTTTAAGAATTTTGCCAAGAACCTCAGAAAACTACACCATATGTGTGATTTTACTTAATGCTAGACTAGTTTTACTGTATCAGGACATTTATGAAAATATACTTTGAATATTATAAGAAACCTGGAAATATGGTGTAGTTTTCTGAGATCAATCTTTACAGTATAATGAGTAATGAGTACACAATTAGTGGTACCTCTTTGATTCAGCTGTATCCCCGGTCGATCACAAAGGTCCCCGGTCTTCTTCGTACAGGAAGTAACTGTTCCATGTTTATTTACCCCGTAGTATAGCTTGGTACGATCACACACACATCTGGCAAACTCTGAGATTCCACAGGTGTCTGGGTTATCCAGCACAGAATCTGGTGAAAAGAGAAATTAAAACATTCTACAAACTCTAAAATACAAATGGATTACAATAAATCATGAAGATAGAGAACCTGCAGTGAATTAATTTTGAGAAACAAAGTAAGTTTTATTCTCCCAGCCCGAGTATCAATATATACCTATTCACTGGCTATGAGGACGATGGCAGGTTATTGTCCACGAGACAGGAACTAAGAAAAATAGTCAACTGTTGCTGTTGAGGGGGACAATAAACTTGCTATTGTCTGAAAAGCCAGTGAATAGGTACTAGTATTTTATCATACCAAAGAGAACTTCATTTTTCTACAATGCAGAGTTTGTTGTTGGTAAACAAGATTGAGTTATCGGCCTTTGAATCTAAAGTAGGAACTTAGATAACACCTGTTCAGAGATGAAACTCGAGGGAAATCAGAATAATTTCAATGACTTCAGTATTTACCATGGGTAATTAGCGAGGAAACTATTTCAAGGTAAACATAGTCCAAATCAAAAAGCATGTTTATTTGTCGTAATTTTTTCATAGAAAAATACACAGAGGCATAATAATATTTTTATAAAATTATAAATTGGAGGTAATATATTACATGTACTGTTTAACAAATCAAAATTTCTGTCCCTGACACTTTGCTATAGTGTGAATTACTGCATTTCATACTAAAAATGCTAAATAAAACCCTGATTTTTCACTACACACTCAAATTGCTATCTAAATGCAAGAGTATGAAGATCATTTTTTTTTTAAAGATTGCAGCAATTTTCCCAGTTTCAAAAAGTTATGGCCCCTGGGGGATGGAAGCATAAACCATACAATTCATATTGTACCCTACACTTTCACCTTGCACCATCTATTGAATGTACCTGAGTAATCACATTCATGGCAGCCACTTGGCAGACAGGCTGTCTTTTCCCACTTGTATGTATCAATTTTATCAAGCATAAGGGTTCCAGGGGGACAATCTACACACTTATCAATCTGTCCACTCTCAGTACATGGGATGAAGAACTGATCTGTAAAATAAAATAGAAATATAAAGTTGGTTAATCATCATCTATATATATTACGTACGGAGAGCTGGACCAGATCCATGTATGTTTCTAAAGTTCGCTAAATTTTTTTCGACCAAGTCACAAACATAACAGTTTTTATTAAGTACCCTTTTAAAAACAAAGCTACCTAAAGGGGTATTTTGATACGGATTTATAGCGAGATAATTATCCCAATTGGCAGTTCACACCTTCACACACGACGGTTTGTGTACGCTACACAAGTATCGGTAGGTCACGTGTCATACACAGGTGATGTTTTCCAGTGCCTCGCGAGCGAGAATGAGAGGAAAATGGCGGCATTTAGCAAGAAATTTGAAATACTGTACAAGTTTTCATATTCCGTGAATTTTGGTGTCCTGCCGGTACATCGTGAATGGGGTAAAAAAAAACGGTGCATTTTGTGTACCGCCGGTACATATCACATGTATGCATGAACAGCACTGTCATGGTTCCTTAAATTAAATCTTGCATGAATATATATTTTGTTCAATATTAGATACCGGTAAATGATATCAACATGTTAGTATCCTAACCTGTTATTTGTTTCTTTCATTCAATAAACTACAGAACAAAAATATACAGGTACATGTACCTAATTTTGAAGAAAATATCAAAACAAAAATAACAACTGAGCAAATTATCAATTGAAACGGTCACTTAGTACTGTCATTTTGAATAAGCTCATCAAACATAATACCTTAAACGTTCTTTTAGAACTTTTAAAATGTTAGAAAGTAATAGTGAGTTTTAGGTCATAGGGAAAGTCAGAAAAATATAACAATCAAATTGATCTCATCCTTATGTACCAATGTTTGATAAAAAAAAATTGTTATATTCAGTAGTATATTCTCACTATATAACTCTATATAGATGAATAGTCAATAATTGTAATATTAGCTCGTCCGAAAAATATTGACCGGTCAACATTTTTTTTAAATATTGACCTGCTAGGAACAATATCTAGAGAATATTCCCTTTACTTTAATTAATCGCTTCTGATTTGTTGATTCGTAAACCAAGACGTAAATAACTCTTCGCGACTCCAAAACAAGGTGATGTCACAACAGGCAATCAGTCAAGGTAAGTAAGCAATGCGATGGTTTGCTATCATAACAGATATCAGGATTTGCGAATTACTGTGAAGTAAAATCAGGTAGAACATCTGTAACTTAACGAAACCAAGTACAGTTCGAGTACGCACGCTTTCGCGAGGCGTTTTATTTGCAATGTGACGTCATCTTTTTGCTTGGTTGACGCCATGGCGTTATGGTTTCAACTGCAGTTATTCAGCGAAATTTGTCGAAAATAGCTCGTTCAAGGCGTAAAATAGATATTATATTGTAGAATAAACATAAATGTCTTGAAGTATAAGCTATATTTGGGCTTAGGTCGAAAACGTAGAGAGGGTTTAGCAAGCCTAGCCCTCCGTCACGTTTTCTTACCCCGCCTAAATATAGCTTAATACATGTATTTCAAGACAGTTACCATGTATTTTATATTTTTGATCCTTTATATGTAATGTAATATATATTTATATTACTTAAGGGTCCTCCACACACCTGGGGAAAGTTCTGCATACAAGTCCATTCTTCTAAATTACTTAAAGATATGGACTTTTAGCATGTGTTCGACTTGAAATTGACCAAAAATATTTTCAATTTTGGTTGAAAAATCAACTTTTTAAATTTTACCGTTGTTCATGAAAATAAAAGTCCCTGCTGTATTCAAACTCGGGACCTGCGGGTTGGTAGACCGAAGCAACACTCATTGCGCCACAGAGATAGACGACAAATTTTGGCGATTTAAACTATTTCACAATGCGCCAAAATCGCCATGTTGTGACGTACTGTCATAAAAAGTAGAAGTCACGGGGTGTCGAGGATCCTTAAATATGTCTGAAAATTTTTATAATACTATAAAGATCCCAATTTCCGTCTTTGACAAATAAAAAATAGCCATTATCCGACAATCTGGGAAATTAGACATATAACTATCATATAACTATCAGCAATAACTTTCATAAATAGAAAAATCCCTAGGGCAGAAGTAAAAACAAGAGGCCCATGGGCCACATTGCTCACCTGAGCAACAATAGACATGATAAAATCAGTTTAATGGAGTCTTTATACAAAATATCTGGACAATGTGGTATAATGCATGTCGATCCTGTATAAATAAAAATCCATTCTTTCCCCCTGGATATTCTTATGTTTATAATTAAGTCCCTTTTCTAACAGGATGATTTTAAAGTCATATCACATGTTGAGCATTGCAGTTCTCAAAAAGATTCTAAACAATTGTTTATAAACGGGATATAAACCTACATCAAACTCTGAACCCCTTGTGAGGTTGATAAATCCTACAAGGGCCAAAGTCTAAACAATCTTAAAAAATCAGCAATATGTCAAAATGCTTGCATATAAGTTAAACCATATATTATAACATTTCAGTTTTTGTGAATAATTAAAATGTTTTCCTTTGTAAAATTGGATCCCCAAAGTGGCCCCACCCTACTCAAGATTTTGATTTTAATGAATTTGAATCTACACTATCTGAGGTTGCTTTCACTAATGTAACAGCTTTTCTAGGCAAATGGTTTTTAAGAGGAATATTTTTAAAGATTTTTCTCTATATATTCCTATGTAGAAATGTTTCCCCCCCCCAACCTTGTGACCCCACCCTTACCCTGGGGATCATGATTTGAATAAACTTTAATCTACCCTACCCGAGGAAGCTTCCACACAAGTTTCAGCTTTTCTGGCCAATCAGTTTTTGAGAAGAAGATTTTTAAAGATTTTTCTCTATATATTCCTATGTAAAAATTTGATCCCCCATCATGGCCCCACCCTACCCCCGGGGATCATGATTTGAAAAAATTTGAATCAACCCAACCTGAGGATGCTTCCATGCAAGTTTCAGCTTTCTTGGCTGATTAGTTTCTGAGAAAAAGATTTTTAACGATTTTTCTCTATATATTCCTATGTAAAAATTCAATCCCCCCATTGTGACCCCACCCTAATCCTGGGGATCATGATTTAACCAAACTTGAATCTCCTTTACCTGAAGATGCTTCTCCACAAGTTTCAGCTTTTCTGGCTGATTAGTTTTTGAGAAGAAGATTTTAAAATATTTTCTCTATATATTCCTATGTAAAAATTTGACCCCCCATCGTGGCCCCACCCTACCCCCGGGGATCATGATTTGAACAAATTTGAATCAACCCAACATGAGGATGCTTCCACACAAGTTTCAGTTTTCCTGGCTGATTAGTTTCTGAGAAAAAACTTTTAAAGATTTACTCTATATATTCCTATGTAAAAATTTAACCTCCCATTGTGGCCCCACCCTACCCCCAGGGGTCATGATTTGAACAAACTTGAATCTACCTTACCTGAGGATGCTTCCACACAGGTTTCAGCTTTCCTGGCTGATTAGTTTCTGAGAAGTAGATTTTTAAAGATTTACTCTATATATTCCTATGTAAAAATTCGACCCCCATTGTGGCCCAATCCTACCCCCAGGGATCATGGTTTGAAAAAACTTAAATCTACCTTACCTGAGGATGCTTTCACACAAGTTTTAGCTTTTCTGGGCAATCAGTTTTTGAGAAGAATTTTTTTTAAAAATGCCAACAAATTTTCAATAATTCTAAATTATCTCCCCTTTAAAGAGGGCGTGGCCCTTCATTTGAACAAACTTGAATCCCCTTCACCCAATGATACTTTGTGCCAAGTTTGGTTGAAATTGGCCCAGTGGTTCTGGAGAAGAAGATGAAAATGTGAAAAGTTTACAACGACAACAATGCCTACGCCAATGACGACAGACAACGGACAAATTTTGATCAGAAAATCTCACTTGAGCCTTCGGCTCAGGTGAGCTAAAAAAATGAAAAAAATGTGAAAAATTGATACATTTCAAGAAAAATCCCATAGGGTCATATGTTAAAAATTAACAAACTTTGAGGTGACCCCCTAAAAAAACGATGTGGTAAATGTCTGATTTTCTTGTTTTAAAATAATAATTTTATCAGTAGAAATTCATGTAAAAAATTTCATTAAAAAATCTAAGGCAGAAAAAATTAGACCTGGCCTCGTTAATTCCTACGGGCCGCCGAATATCACCAGTGACCGTTTGATGCCGACGATATTTTGGAAATGAACTTTGCGCAAAATTGAATTCGTGAATTCTATGTTGAGCTGAGAAAATTACAGCAATCTGTTTTCAAACCCTTTTGTAAATTTTGATTTGTTTCTTCATATAACAAAACAAATGTTGACTGTGTTTTTGGGCAACATTAATTATATTAGCCCCTTGGGACGAATATATTGCCTGCCGCTTCGCGTCTGGCAATATTTCGTCTCTCTGGGGCTATTTTAATCAATGTTGCCCTCAACCCCAGTCAATATTTGTATGATGTTGAACAGAGTCTTAGAAACATAACTAAACACAAACAAGGTAAAGTGAATTCAGGGTTATGGCCAGAAAATTATGACACAGTTGAATCGCTATACATGTCTTTTTGTCTTTGTAAAAAAATTGATAAAAAATCTTGAAAAGCTTCTGAAACTGAGCTAATTATAAAGCTAAACACAATATGTGATGGACAAAAAGATAACAGATGGATGGAAAAATAGGTCAACGACGGACATGACAAACACTATATGCCTTGGTGGGGCATATAAAGTAGACACCAAGAAACTGTATTATGCAAGCTAAATGCAATTTCGTAGAATTCTGGAACCCTGAGTAACCAAAAATGTAAATCCATGACAGTATGACTCGATGGAAATAAAAATGTGTATAGTATCTGTAATACATACGTGTAAATCCATATCAAAGGAAATTTTCTACCTTGAAATTGTTTAACTGTTTAAGTTTACAATTACCGTGCTTAGCAATAAATTTATGAGGCAGCACAAGAAAACCCTTATTATAAATGCAACTGAAAGTGGAAAATATACACAAAAAATAACAGAAGTAATGGAATACTTACTGATTTTACAATTGACTGTTAGACATGCAATACTGTTTCTTATTTTCTGTGGAAAAAAAATTCAAAATTAATAAAAGGTACCGTAAATAAACTTTAAATATTTAGATATGCAAAGAATTTTTATTATTGATATCTTTAAAATTCTTTAAGAGATAGAGACAACAAATATTTATTCTAAATTTGTACTCAAATGAGTTGAAATGTTTTGAAATTTATCTCAAGGTCCTAATTAGTATTATTACTGCAATTCTTTTAAATATACTAAATTACTTGTGACATATTTCTACCAAGGTAAAATGACTTACCACTAGGTTACCATGACAGACTATGAGACAAGCAAATAGGATTAAAACTCTCCCAATAAAGTCCATAATTACTGCTGAAAAAACACAAAATACAATATACACTATAT
>WFKH01010931.1:6281373-6304480 GCA_016163765.1 Magallana hongkongensis | reverse complement strand
CTACTATGATGACATCTTTTTTTCTTCCATTTTTCTTAATTAATTATCAATTTTAAATATACATCAAATCCTAGTATTTTCAGCACTACTACGATGACATATTTTTTATAATTGGATTTTATATTGTTAAAATCAAATTGTGATATCGAAATAAAAATGATAATTTATTAATTATTACATTTTTCAATAAAAAATTATTAACAGTTTAAGAAATCAATGTGAGTACTATGCGAGTTCAAACTTGAAAAACTGATTCTCATCATTTTATTGAAAATAATGAAAAAAGTATCAATAGCAGGAGGATTGGATCCTCCTATCTTTATGTTATCCGTCCTGAAAAATGGTTTTATTAATTTAAAAAGTCCTCTACTCGGCACAGTGTGAGCTCAAACTTGAAACATTTGTTTTTATCAATCATAAAATTCTCTCCTAGCAGACATTACAAAACTTTATGTTTTATTTTGTTATTTTTTTCAAATCATTTTAATAAGAGATATAAAACACACTGGTGTTATAGAAAAGGGAGGACATTGGCTTAATTGTCTTTCACTAAAGCGTAGATTTTTTCTGGGCTTTACAAGAACTCTACTACAGTACCCATTAAGAAAACAAGCTGCTAACCGCTTTCCAGTATAGTATAGTTGATTAGCTTAAAACCACATGGTTTATAGGCATTGTATAAATACATGTAAATACATAATCAGTGTGAACAAATTTTTGCAGTACAGACACATCTGCCATTATGAGATATTAATATCACAAATGTACAATGTAATTATCATATATATATATATATATATATATATATATATATATATATGTAGATAAATAAAGCCTTGGTACAGCAAAAAATACTTAAATAAAACAGAATGCGACAGTCCGAATTAAATAAATTGTTATATATATTCTATAATACTTATATCATCACATTAAGACGAAAATATACATGTACGTATTAACTAAAGCAAATTATTTCTATACTCTGTGGCTTTCTTAAGAAAAATACATAGTTTGGTTAATTGTTTCTTATTTCTCGAGCTCAGCAATTGAACAAGCTTGAAACAAGAAGGCCTTGACCAGTAATAATTTTTTATATTAATACACCGTAAATGACTGTACTTTGGACATTCTAGAATGAAGTGATATTCATCCTCAATCCTATTAAGAGTACAAAATGTACAAATGCGACGCGAGCGTACAGTTTGATTATACCGACCTTGTTCTATTGCTAGTCTATGTGCAGACAATCTATATTTTGTCAGATAGTGAACAATATTTTCTGATATACATTTTTTGAGATAATACTGAAGACCAAAAGGGTCGTACAAATATTTGTATACGTAACATTTAGAGGAACATGCAAAGAAATTGTCTTTCCTGGACAAAAACATCAAATAGTCTTTGCTTAATTTCTAAAAACAATTTTCTTTGGTTTGGAACATTTTGTGCATACCAAACATTGCTAAAACCAGCAGAGCACAATAAATCTTTTACCATAAAAATCCAAGAATTTTCACATTGGGTGGAATACATATCCTCATATATGTTTTTTACTATACAATTTTGCGTATTTAAAATTTTCATCCAATATTTCAGTATTTTTAACTTTCTGAAAATAATTAGAGGCAAACGACCCAGTTCCGTATATATCATAAAATTGGGCGTGGGACTGAACACTCTTAGTATATAAGTTTACAAAATCGAGTATGGACACGTTCTACGTCCTTTCCTGTATGAAAACCCTACACCTCGGCACCGTAATTAAGGACACTGGCGACATATGTATCAAAAACTTTTAGTTTCGATTCAATATTCAAAAAATTTTCCTTACATGTTTTAAGTATACCAAACATGCATTTGCTACCTTGTTGAGCCAGTATCTTTTGTGTTAGATTAAATTTACCATTAAAACTCAATGTCATGCCTAAATAATTAAAACTATTTACAAGCTCGACCGGTTGCTTATTATAAAACCATCTGTAACTTTTAGGTAGTTTTGAACCTTTTCGGAATACAACAACTTTTGTTTAGTCACATTTACATCAATATTCCAACTTTCACAGTAAACATGCAAATTATCTAAAATATTTTGAAGACCCTCCTTAGACTCAGACAGTAAAACCGTGTCGTCTGCGTACATCAAAAGAAACAATGAAATATCTTTAAGTTCGGTAGGTTCACATACACTCTTAAGAAGATCAGATTCGAAGTCGTTAATGTATAAGGAGAATAAGAATGGAGAAAGTGCCTCGCCCTGCATTACTCCCCTTGTGGAAGAAAAGAACTCAGAGAAATCTGAATTGAACTTCACACATGATTTAACATCACTGTAGAGTTTACGAATAACACTAAGAAGTTTCCCCGTGACTCCGCTTCTAGCAAGTTTATGAAACATTTTGTTTCTTTCGATACTGTCAAATGCTTTTTTATAATCTATAAAGCAACAATATAACTTTTTACCCTTATTAATGTGATGTGAAATCATTCCATGTAATGCGAATATGGCATCTACAGTACCAAACCCTGGTTTAAATCCAAACTGTGCGTCAGATATAACATCATTAGCAGAGGACCAATCTAACAGCCTATTATTTAAGACAGATGTAAAGATCTTAGCCAGGTTACTCACTAGGGTAATTCCTCTATAGTTATTAGTATCATTAGTGTCCCCCTTTTTGTGCAACGGTACAATAGTTCCCCATGACCAAACTCTAGGAAAGACAGAAGAATCTAAGATACAATTAAATAGGCGTACCAACAATGGCTGGAAAATATCCTTAAATTTTACAAAGTACTCATTCAATAGATTATCAAGACCCGTGGCTTTGTCAAATTTTAAACCATTCAAAACACGTGCAACTTCGTCATCAGAAATATAACTATCTACACTGGTATTAAGCCGATATGCGTACCATTTGGTACGCATATCATAAGATGGCGACAAACCCTACAGGTTCGGAAGTTTTCGTTGCTATATTTATTTATTCAGGTCGTATTTCAGCCGGTAAAACATAAATGTTTGAAAGGCTACTGAGTCTTCACATGTAGCGACTTACAAAATAAACAAAAACCGCATATTAATTGATATTTCCCCCATAAATGAAAATCCCTATGATATGCGTACCTACAAAAACAGATATACGTACCATAAAACAAATAAGAATTTCTGGATATGCGTACCATCGGTAAGATGTACGTGAGTAAGTGTGCGCGCATGCATGCGTCTGTGAGTGTCGATACCAAATGTTCTTATTACTTCATCAATAAAAAGATATAAAAAAGGCTTACATTTAGATGTACCATAAGGTGCGACTTTTAAAATCTGGTCCCCGCTAAAAAAAAAACCTTTCTCGCATTGACCACACTTGAATTAAAATGCTTTCTTTGGTGATTCATGCGTGATATGAAGGTGGCGACATTGCAAAAAAAATAAATAACCCGCGTTCGTTAGTCGGTTATGTACTTTTTTCTGCAATGATCGCTACCTTCATAACCTGCATAAATCATCAAGGAGATAACATTTTATTGTTTATATTCACATCTTTCTATTAACAAATTAATATTAATGTACATCAGTATGAATTAGCTAAAAGAAACAGCCAAATCGCCTTTGATGGGAATTTGAGTCTGATATATATCATCCTGATTTTTTCGTGCAGTCCGTGAATTTTCTTAGGTCGATTAAGATTTCGACCAATCGATAAACGGGGCCTGTAGATTTTAGTTTCTACAGACCTATGAATCACAATTGAGTTGTTTTTTTTAAGAAACAGAGGAGAAATTAATCGGTAGATGTAAATAAATTCCTTTGTGTGCCCCAATATTTTATGTTCTTGCAAACCTTGCTTCGAACCATACAACTTTCCGCAAACTTCAATACCTTGCCATCATCTTTAAAAAATATATATATTTACAGAGATATTATAAACAGAATCAATAATAAAATGTGCAATATGATTTAAATGAAAACCGTACAGTGTAAAGAAATATTTTCTAACCTCTTTCGTTTTGCTTTGGGGTGCTAGTGATCAGAGATCCATCAATTCTACTTACTGTTTATACCAGAAAATCTATATTAATGTCATATAAAAAAATATTGCTGAGCTTAAATGGATAACTATTAAGAAAAAAGAAATTGTTATACATTTCACTTTATTTCGTAAAAAAAAACAACAACTTGAACTATTTATGAAAAAAAATATTTAAGAAAGAAATCTGTGTGATTCAAATAACATGCTACATGTATATAATCACCAGATTACCAAAATCTCACTTTAATTTCAAGTTCAAATGATACAGATATCCAGAGTCCTTCAAATGTTTTTCTCAAAATAGTATTCAAATTTTGAAAAATGTTATCGTTAAATGATGAATTCTGTTATATAATAATAAAGCATGAACCATTTAGTTCTCAGCAAATTTATCATTTTAGAACAACTGACATTAAATAGTATTATTTTTTTTACAAATTAAATGCTTGTATTATCTACTAACATGGGATTCTTCCGTCTTTGTTTCTGAATTCTCTGAAAAAGAAGCGTTGCCAGAATCGAGGTTCAGTATTAAGCGTATATCAAAACCGATTTTTAAAAAAAAAATGGCATTAATTTTGTATGATATATTGAAAATTTGAATATTTATTTCCCGATTATAACGTTTATTAGTTTGCCTTAGTTCTCAACATACTGAAGCTCTGGGGATAACGATAATAAAACAATGTCATACAAATGCATTCAACGTCTCAAAACCGCACAGTTCAATGAAAATAAGAACACACAATACATAATAGGAAATTAGCTGGTACCCATATCATCAAATTATGGTACGTATATCCAGAAAAATAAACATGTCGTAGGTACGCATATCATAGGGATCTTCATTAATGGAGGAAATATCAATTAATATGTGGTTTTGGTTTATTTTATAAGTCGCTACATGTAAAGACTCAGTAGCCCTTCAAACGTTTATGTTTTACCCGCTGAAATACGGCCTGAATAAATAAATAATTTATAGCAGTGTAAACTTCTGAACCTGCAGAGCTTGTCGCCATCTTATGGTATGCGTACCAAATGGTATGCACATCGGCTTAATACCAGTGTATCTAGTTCGAGAAAAACTGGCTCTTCTGTCACCAAACTATCACTAGCCGGATTAGGTAAACTGGTATTATTATCGTTACAAACATCTTTAAAATACTGGAAGAAATCGTCGGTAGTTAGTTGGCTCCTAGTAGACTTCTTATGTTTAAATATCCTATGAAACTCCCTGGGGTTATTGTCACGTAGATAATCAAGTCTGTTGCCCTCATGTTTCATGTACCGTCTCCTGGTGTTTACTACACATACTTTATATTCTTTTCTTGCTTTGATTAAAAGTTCCCTATTGTACTTATCCCTATCTTTATTATATGCTCGTAGGACATTACGATAGTATGTATGTAAGTATCTACATTTTTCATCAAACCAGATTTTGTTTTTAACTTTAGAGGGTTTGTTGCTGCTGTTATTAACTCTTTTACAACAATGACTATTGAATACGTCATTAATTATTTGTGTAAATCTGTCAACACAACTATCGATACCCACGTTTGAGTTTTCAAAAGATTGAATAGATTGGTACAGGTCAGAGAGGCGATGTTCAAGAGCACTTCTCATATCCTTAGACTTATCATCATTCCACTTATATATGGTATGAGTACTAGAAGATACACTATTGTCTAAATCAATGGAGCGTGTGGAGTTACACAAACTTCGTAAATTGAATTCAATGGGGGCGTGATCTGACCACATGTTAAAATCTAAGACTTTAAAAAATGACACAAATTCATAATAATCCTTGTGCACAAGGACGTAATCAATAACGCTTGACCCAAGGTGATTGAAAAAAGTAACCCTACCACTCTTATCCCAGCATCTACCGTTACACATTCTCAGACCTGATGCTTTACACAAGTCATGCAAGTAATTTTCTACCAAAATTGTTACAGGTTTTATCTTCTGAATTTCTACTGGGCAGCGCAAAGTCGTTTGAGTAGGCAACAATGTTAGCAATATTATTAACAATAGTGTCAGATAAATCATCATTTACGATAAAATCATTACATTCACCAACACGACTATTGAGGTCACCACTTAAAACGACCATGCCTTGCTCAACATACTTGGCTACATCCATCAATAAATTATCAAAAACATCAATATTGTACAAATCATAATATACATTATTTTCATGAGGAATATACACAAAACATAAATAAACATCAGCAGATGGTATCGATGAAACCTTCAACCAAATGATACTATCACAACAGTATTTTTCGACACATACATAACTTGATAGCTTAGATTTATAAATAAGTACCAATCCACCACCTCGGCCTTTACTACGGGGGAATGACATTATTGTATAATTATCAGATAAAAAACCTAGGTTCAAATCAGAGTTAGGTGACACCCAGCATTCAGATAGACAAACAATATCATAATTTGACAAAAAGTGTAAGAATTCAGGCTCACCGAGTTTATTGACCAAACTTCTGTTCACATTCCACGACAGTATACGTAGACAATCATCACTGTTTTTATCAGGGTTACTGCATGTAGAGTTACTACCGCAAGTTACGGGAACAACGTCAATTCCAGTACTAGCTGCAGGTCTGTAGCTCCCGGTCTGAAAAAATTCGGATGGACGACCTGGGAGCTACAGTGCCTCCCATAGTAAAAAACTGCAATTTACGGCGCACCAAAAATTGCGCTAGTTTTGGACTGGTTAACCTTATTTTCACACAAATTCTGTGAAAACAATTAGTACCATTAAATTCTTCAGGCAATTTACTACTGATATCGTCACTTTACTTGCCTCAAACTTTCTCTTAAACATGCTAACCGACCTGGGAAAATGAAGTTATGTTAAATTCACGTCGAGATCGAGAGTCGCCATTTTTACATGTAAACAAACTGCACCTCTTCACTTTACGGGGCTGGTGATGGTGTTTAAAAGAATATCAGAGGCAAGTGAAGTGACGATATATGTAGTAAAATGTCCGAGGGATTTTTTGGAATCAAATATTTGTACAGAATGTGTTCGGAAATGAGATTAATCAGTCCAAAACTAGCGCAATTTTTTGTGCGCCGTAAATTGCAGATTTTTACTATGGGAGGCACTGTAGCTCCCAGGTCGTCCATCCGAATTTTTTCAGACCGGGAGCTACAGACCTGCAGCTATATTTTGATATTATTTATTATGCGTAAAATAAACCATAGGGGTATGAAAAATGATAAAACGTAGGGACTATTTTTAATTAGAGACTGATGAGTGCCTTAAATATGTAAATCACTTGCAAAATATTTCCAACACTAATGGCTTCAATAGCTGATATCTATAGACTACGTTTGATAATTTGTGCTCATTTAATACCTTTAAATGTCAAACATAGATGTCTCATTACGTTTAAAATAGTAGAGTTTTCGAAACACAGTATTTGGACCTGAGAAATATAAAAACATTGAATGCATATTATCTATAAACCAGCGCTGAGATATTTGAAAATTTTATATTTTTTATAAAAAATAAAATGAATATGTTGAATTGTATTTAATAGCAAAGAAATGTAAAGAAAAACCCCCCAATGACAATCCTCTGAAAACAAGAAAGAAATTTATACGCACGACTTGTCTAATCAAATATGGCGGCTTCCATGGATGATGATGATGGATTTCAAGCGGACGATCTCTATGTACTGCTAAATGTGGATAAAAAGGCAAGTTTGTATTTTTGTTTCACTGAACAAATGCAAACGGTATTTGGTCTTCATCTCACATATTTCGATTAGCGTTAAAAATGACTTTGAACTTGACCGCATGACCTATTGGCTATTGCAACAATTTTCAAATATTTTAATAAATTTAGTTTCAGTCATGTTGAATCTATGGATATTTCATAAAACTGCACCGAAAATAAAAAGGGCCGAATGAGGATTTTGAATTGAAGATGTGTTCTTTTTATTTACATTTCATTGTTACAAAACAATCGCGTTAATCGTGGTTCAATATTCTTTGAGGAAATTCGGATTGAATTTAAATACACCCCATTTCACAGTAACTTTGATGGAATTACTGACGTTTAGGCCCCAGCAAAGAAGTTTAGGCCCCAATATATTTAGGCACCAATTTTAAGATGTTTAGGCACCTGTTGTTTTTAAATATATCTCAATCCCATGCATTGATAGTTGTGTAATAGTGTGTATATAAAGCTCAGTACTGCCACGCTCCTACTAGCACTAGCTAGTGGGTTAACCCTTTAGCTCAGTTGGTAGAGCATTGGTTTTTAACTGAAGGGTTCCGAGTTTGAGCCTAGTTATGGTCATTCCTCCTCTTCTATTACATTGGCGCCCAACAAAATAGCCCACATTGAGTGGTTATAAGAGTCTTGTGTGAGATTTCTAAGGGATAGAAATCTCAAAAGAAAAGGGGGAAGAGTGTTATAGTGTGTATACAAAGGCTCAGTATTGCCATGCTCCTACTAGCACTAGCTAGTGGGTTAACCCTTTAGTGCAGTCGGTAGAGCGTTGGTTTTTAAACTGAAGGATCCCGAGTTCGAGCCTAGTTATGGTCATTCCTCCTCTTCTATTACAGTTGAAACATCACAGCTCTTGAGCAGTTTTAAGCAAATAAATGCATTTTTGTGAAATTTTGAGTAAATTATCTATAATTATATAACCATGGTGATGTCAGAGCTGCCATTATGAGATATCTGACTAGAACAAAAAAAAAATAAACTTATATGAGGGTATACATTATAGTACTTATATTTGAAAATTGGGTTGTTGCCTATCATCATTGGAATTTTACCATGTTTGAATATTTTTTTAAAAATCTTTAATCATTGATATTCTTCAAATTTTAGCAGATTTACTGATATTTGATTAAGAATCATATCCCAGAAGCAACTTTCTACCCAAACACAAGCTATTTCTGTAATCATTCCAGTAGAAAGATATCTCGACAATCATAGAACTTGGCTGTTAATTACGCTTATTTCTTAACTATAGATGCAGTCGATGAATATACATGTATTTCTGTAGGATATCTTTGGAATATTCTTCTTCTTCTGAGCAGGGTTCCTCAAAGAGCATTAATGCTCAGGGGCATGACAGGGCAGTTAAGAACAAAAACTTTACAATTTAAAAATGAAGCTGCATAAAAGTTTAAAAGCCGAGCCAGTCATCTGGAGTTAGGCTAGGGCTTTGTGGTCTGCTGGTAGCCTGCCTAGCAAGACCTTAAATTTCTTCACGGATGTTGCTGTGGCTGTTTCTGTTGGGAGATTGTTCCACTGCCTCACAGTCTGTGGAAAGAATGAGTATTTAAATACATCATTGGGTGATGGTATGGCCCTTAGATGGTGAGATCCCCTGGTCCTTATGTCCCCTGCAGTGACATTATGGCTGGGTGGTATCTCGGCATCACGATGGAGAATCTTGTACCTCATGGTGAGTCTTGCCTTGGATCTTCTTAGTTGCAGGGTCTCCCAATGTTGTTGATCCAAGATGTTAGTAATGGTTCCAGGGGGAGTAGTCATGGTAGTTGTTGACAACGAATCTAGCTGCCCTTCTCTGCACCATTTCGATGGAGTCAATGTGCAATTGGTGTATGGATCCCAGACTGTTGAGGCATACTCCAGGGATGGTCTAACGATTGCTTTGTAGGCTTGGTCCTTAGGGGTTGGTTTGCAGCCTCGCATGTTCCCTCTAACCAATCCAAGGGACTTGTTTGCTTTGTTGGTGATGTTGCTTATATGGGGGTACCATTTCAAGTCCTGGCTGATGTTAACTCCTAGGTACTTGCTGGTTTCCTCCCCAGGGCTCCCACTGAATCAAAAATCCTTTTCGCCACTTTAGCGCGGCACGAAGAACGACCTATGTTTTACAATTATTTCTATCATATCACAAATACATGTGCATGTACATGTTTATGTAGGCCTATATGTTCTAGATATTAATATTTTGAACTTTTTAAATATGCATGTGTTGACCAAATTTTTGTATGTGCAGTGTATGTATGCACTTTCCTAATTGACATGTTTCCATTTGCATCACCAAATGATTTCCAAGAAGTATGGTATCAAAGCTTTTGAAAAGTTAAGATACTAAATTTCTAGTTCTAAGTTTGAGTTAAAATAAAAACCAAAACACTTTTTATATAAAGAAACAAAAACAAAAATGCCTTTATGGATTCATACACATACTAGATAAAAGATGGAGTGAAAGCCACAAAGACAAAAATGCCTTTATGGATTCATACACATACTAGATGAGAAGATGGAGTGAAAGCCACAAAGACATTATTTCTTCTGTTCTCTACTAATTTAAAATTAACAAGCTACAAGTTTACAATCCCTCATTTTGACAAGCCAGATGCAAAAATAAAATATTCTGCTGGGTTTTATGTTAATAAGTTGCATACAAACTCATTCTATATATCCAACTTCAATAAAACATTATTTTTTATCAATGTGCATATTACAATGAATAAAATCCTTTGAAGAACTGCCCATATTTATCCCACTTTGGTGTGACTTTGAGAATAAAATATTTTTGGGAGGCAAAGATGTCGCTGTCTGTAAGTCAACTGAATTACATGTATGCTCCAAAGTCTTTAGAAGAAATAAGAAAACTGTCATCACTTGCAGTAACTGATGATTTCTATGGTAACCGGCTGCATTGCATAAAGTATTTCATGACTTTTAAACTTGGGAACATATATTATTAAGATTTTTGGCTTAAAATTTTAAACTTATGATATATATCTTATTTTGTTTATAACTGAAGAAGTTTAGCAAGTTCAACAGTTAGCAAGTTCAACAATTAGCCCCATTCTCAGATTACGATCTTGCACCTTTAGTGTCTAATGTGAAAATGGTTGACTTCCAGTAAGATACTTATTGTTTAACAAATTGACCACTGCAGTGAAAGCACCCCTCCAAGTGTTACAGAACAATTGATGGTCTGAAGCCATAAATATCCTGGGGCTAATCTATGGTCAGAGCAGTGTGCACTGAAGCGATGCGAGATTTACGGTTGCACGTGGTGATTGAATTAACACAGACTGACCGAATAAAAAAACTGGAGGGAAAGAGAAACACAATAAACTTTAAAAGGAGTCACAAAAATTGATTTTCACCACATTTGGATTTCTTTTCGCCACTTTTGAAAAAAAATTTGCCATTGGCGAAATTGGCAAAGCCCAGCTCGAGCCCTGTTCCTCCCTCTCTAGCATGTATCCATGTAATTTTTAAGATGTCATTGATGAAGCTTAGGAATAAGAGGGGTCTGAGCACTGTTCCTTGGGGGACACCAGAGACTACATCTGCTGTTGTTGACGATCTTCCCTCTATGTATCCGACATGATAGGAAACTTACGATCAAGTTGATGGTGTGACCTCTAATTCCATAGAACTCCAGTTTCTGTTAAAGTCTCTTATGGGGCACTTTGTCGAATGCCTTGGAAAGTCTATTCTTTTTTCTTTTAATGGCAATAGAATTTAACAGGCATGCAAAACAAATATACATTAAATTCATGTTTATTATTTTCAATGAAAAAACCCAGACATGTATAGAAGATGTGATATTTATAACAAATGTTTATTTAGATAAAGCTCTGCTTAAGAAGACTCGTCTCTTCATAATTTACTTGGAAAGTGAGTTGTGAAACCCTCATTGTATTACAGGATCTCTTCATTATCTTTTCCTAATTAGCACCTATCTAGAAAGGGAGCAGTAAGAAAAAAAAATATTTTTACATTCATAAATACAATAAAAGATTTGTAAGAGCTATTAAATTAGTCAATAATGTAAATCAAATTTTAAAAGAAAATGTTGGTCCTAAACATCTTAAGATAGGTGTCTAAACATCTTGGGTCCTAAACATCTTAGGGCCCTTTGATGCAACCTCAGTTAATTATCTACCAATGAAAACTTTGCCAAACTTTAGAACAGCGCCACAAAATTATGGTTTTACTTATATGCAAGCATTTTGACATATTGTATTGTTGATTCCTTAAAATTGTTTAGACTCTGGCCCCTGCACAATTCTTGGGCCTCACAAGGAGTTCAAAGTTTGATGTAGGTTAATAATCCATATATAAACAGTTGTTTAATATCTTCTAGAGAACTGCAATGCTCAATATGTGATATGACTGTAAAATCATCCTGTTACAAAGGGGCTCAATGATAAACATAAGAACATGCATGCAGGGGAATTTTTAAACAGGATCTATCATACTACATTGTACAGATATTTTGTATATGATTCCATAAAGCTGATTTTATTATGTCTAGTGTTGCTCAGGTGAGCAATGTGGCCCATGGGCCTCTTGTTTAACATAAGCTGATTATTACCTTTTTACATTTCGTTACTTCCATTTACAAAGTATAAATAATGAGTACCGTTATTACTAGGTCCTAAATTCAACAATTAAACTAAATTGCCTTGTCAGTTAAATTTATCTTCACATCATTACCAGGTACTTGTTTTTCATTAATGAATCTTCAGTCTTTGCAGACGATACATCATAGGGTTCATCATAGCGATTTTATTTTTTAGTACAATGATTCAGAGCATAGATGGATTAACAAAATTTTCACTTTTTGTTAGGAAAACTTCCAAAATTAATTTCTTACTTGTTTGAAATGCATTTTAAAAATACGGTACTATTGATTGTTAGTCTACCCTAGTATCATGTCCATAGAAGGCAAGGTATTAATAATATAAGTCAATGATTTTCACAGTGTTTATACAAACGCTTCTCTAGCTGCGATGATGTAGCCCTCTCCGATTTTTTATATCTGATGTTTACCTCTCCCAAAAAAAATCCAAAAAAAATCGGGAGAGGGCTACATTATTGCAACTAATGCATCTCTAATTGTCCTCATCTTCTCATCTCTTATAGACTTAAAGATGTCATCATGTTTCATCACTCAAATCATTGTTGCTATGCTGAAAGCCATGATTGATAATGAAAAAACAAATAAGCTTCATTATCCAATGAAAAGTTGGAACTTGATAAGCAGTTTGAGAATGAAGGCTGTATTCATTCCTTTAATATATCCTGCCATATCATCAATACTTCATATTCTATAACAGTTCAATTTAACATTCACAGGCAACAAACCAAGAGATCAGCAAAGCGTACCGACGAATGAGTAAAATATTTCACCCTGACAGACATCATGACCCAGTAAAGAAGAAGCAAGCTGATGTGTTCTTCAACAAGATCAAAAATGCTTATGAAAGTATGATGAGACTGAATGTTTTTTAAAATGATGTGGAATTTATACTGTACCAATATTTTGCATTTAAAAAAAAGGTTCCCCCCAAAAATCCAAAACAACCGCAAATAGTAAGCCTTTATTGTTAATGGCTACAGTACATTTATTTTTCTTATATTTACAGTATTAAGTGATCCTAACAAGAGAGAGATTTACAATCGTTATGGAATGGAAGGACTCAATGTACAGGGGCTTGAGGTACGGCTAGGAAGGGTGGGGAGGATATATTTTTATCATTAAAACAACCTCATAGTTGCAAGGAATTTCTTATAAAAATAGAATAAGTTGTAAATATATTTACTTTGTTGTAAACATATACAATGTACATATAATTTTTAAAATGTACTTGATTAAGTAACCAGGATGTGATTGGTTGATTACAGATCATCACTCGGACTAAGTCTCCTGCGGAAATAATCGCTGAGTTGGATCGCTTGAAGTATGAAGAGGAGCAGCGCAGGCTTCAGAGGACCAGTCCAGCTGTAATTTCACTTAGTTTTAAAAAAGCTCAAATATTCTGTTCTACATAAGTCACTTTGTCTAAAAATAGCACAGTATAAGCCACTGGTAGCATGTATATATCAATCGCATAAAGGCTTATACAAAGTTATTGTATTTCTGGTCAATAACTAAATAGTTACCTGAGTTACCTGTACCCCTGATGCTACACTTATTGGCCTTATTTCATACATGTTAACCTCCAGTGGTGAAAAAGAGGTAGATTTAGAACCCTAAAGAAATAACATTGCACGCGGACTTTTTCTTATATACCTTAAAGCACATATTTTTATATATTGTATATGTAGATAGGGTTTCTGATTAGTAATTAAGGATATCAACTATAATATAAATGACTTTAAAAATTTCGAAATATCAACACATGCAAAAAAAGTTTGCATGCATTTACCATCAAATTGATTATGCTATTTGCTCTGGGGGAAAAAAATCTTTGTGTACTACATGTATTGCCATTGTTCAGTAAAAAAAGGTTAAGTCGCCAAAATTTAACAAATAAGAGAAGTAAGAACTAGTAGTGATCGTATATTCTTTTTTAATATCAAAAACGATGTTTACATGCTTATCACAAATCGTGCAATGTTGCAATAAAATGCAAGTCGAGTTTATTATGGTCAAGTTAAAAGATTTTTCTTGGCGAGAATAATATCGACATGTCTTGTAACTAATGTTATCCATGGAAATGGCTCCTTTCATCGTTCAATGTAAAACACATGCTTGAAAACTTATCATTCACCAGACTTAAAAAAACGTTTCTATGCCCCCCAGTTCAAGTCATGCTAATTTCAAACCTGATGAGATTTTTGGACCACAATGACTTCCAAATGGCTATCTATCAAAACAACAAACATATTAAAGCAGTACCGGTAGATTTTCTAATAAAAACTTTAGGAGGGAGACAGAGTTAAAAAGCAGAATACTTCTGCGTAAAGCGGTAGAGTTAACTTGTATGCTTATTTAATTTGGGTGATATATGTATTTTGTTTTAATTATATTGCATTATCAGACCTATAAATTTTTATACTTGCCCCCCAAGTTGATGAACTATCTGTTCCCACAAATTCTGACAATCTTAACTGTTGACTATGAGCCAATAAGCCTGTACATATTTTAATTGCATTGTTTTTTCTGGACTTGTCTCTATATACATAATTTTTAAAAACCTTGATTGATAAATTGTAGGGTGAGATTGAGGTCCGCATTAATGCCACAAATGTATTTGGGGGCTATGCAGATTATGAAGAATATGATTCTGAATATCAGTAAGTAGTTTGTGGATATACCTGTACACATGTTCTGTTTTTTCCCTATAAATTGTTAACTTGGGAACAATAAACATGCATACATCACAGTACATTCAATTAACCTAGGTAGACACAATATATCTAATACCGGTAAGTACATGTATAAATGTGTTTCTTTGCATTATGTACATGTAAACATATCTCACTGCATGTACTCTTCTTGTAAATATATTGATACCTTTAATATACATGTACAACGTGGGTATATTAGTTACATGTACATGTAGTTTTAAATTAATACTTACTGTGGAGATGAACTTTAAAAAAAAAATGAAAAAAGATATTTTATTTTCTTTAACCTTAGTGATGGAATATGTTTTTACCATACTAGTATCTTTGTAGGAGCATACTCTTTTAAACACATGTACTTTTAAACTTTGAAGAAAGATCAATGACTTTTTTAGCTCACCTGAACTGAAAGCTCAAGTGAGCTTTTCTGATCACATTTTGTCTGTCACCTGTCTGTCCGTCGTCTGTCTGTCCGTAAACTTTTCACATTTTTGACATCTTCTCAAAAACTACTGGGCCAATTTCATCCAAACTTGGCACAAAGTACCCTTAGGCAATTTATAAATTAAGGACCACTCGCTTTTTCAAGGGGAGTTAGTTAGGAATTATTGAAAATTTTTGAGAAATTTTCAAACATCTTCTTATCCAGAATCATTTGGCCAGGAAAGCTGAAACTTGTGTGGAAGCATCCTCAGTTGTGAAAATCATGACCCCTGGGGGTAGGGTGGGGCCACAATGGTGGGTCGGATTTTTACATAGGAATATATAGAGTAAATCTTTAAAAATCTTCTTCTCAGAAACTAATTAGCCAGGAAAGCTGAAACTTGTGTGGAAGCATTCTTAAGTAGTGTAGATTCAAAGTTGTGAAAATCATGACCCCCGGGGATAGGGTGGGGCTATAATGGGGGGTCGGATTTTTACATAGGAATATAAAGAGAAAAATCTTTAAAAATCTTCTTCTCAGAAATTAATCAGACAGGTGATTCTTTAAAATTGTTAAGACTTTGGCCCCTATACGATTCTTGGGTCTCACAAGGGTTCAGAGTTTGATGTAGGTTTACAATGTATCTCCAATACATAAACAATAGTTTAGTATCTTTTTGAGAACTGCAATGCTCAACATGTGATATGGCTATAAAATCATCCTGTTAGAAAAGGGACTATTGATAATAAACATAAGAATATCCAGGGGAAAAATGGATTTTTATTTATACAGGATCTACATGTATTATACTACATTGTCAAGATAGTTTGTATTATGACTCCATTAAGCTGATTTTATCATTATGATACCTATTGTTCCTCGGGTGAGCGATGTGGCCCATGGGCCTCTTGTTTTTTTTTTTTTTAAACAGGGATGACCTGAATTATGTTGAGATAACAGAGATCCGCTTCTCCCAGTCTGTAGAGTACCCAATTACAGCAAAAGACACAACCATCATAGGGGGCACAGTATCGTCCAAAAATGGAATAGGATCTGGGAATTTTCTAGTTGGGTACCGTCGCCAGACCTCCGACAAAGGATGGCTACAGGTAATCTCACTCAGTTGGTTTTTTCATTTTAAAGATTAAATATAAAGGTTGGAGAAAATACAATACACAGTAATATTGGAAAAAAAGTCAAACTATTTGTTGCTAGTATCTTGTGTAAGTTTCCTCATTTAATGCAACGAAGATAAAACTGAAAAATTTGTAAGTTAATATGAGAAATATTGATATGTTATCTAAAATGAAAAATATAAAGTAAGTACTGGTGTATATTGATGTAAATACAAATACATATAACCAAAAGGAATGAACATTGCTGACGTTTTTTTAATAGGGGAACATGGGATTTGGTTCTGGGATGACATTTGCACTGCAAGGATATCGTCAGCTGACCAAGCGATGGTAAGACATTCTTCATTATCAAAAAAATTTAGACTATTTGGCTGATTATATTCATCAATTGATGAATAATTTGTTCAGTCATAAGTTTTAGATTTCCTACCTGCACATCTTGTCTGGCAGTGTTTGAATGATAAGGGTGCTCTCTTTGTTACAGTTATGGTAAGTGTTCCACGTTTTTTGGTACAGACGAAACCATGAGGAGACAGACGATGGGGTTATCTTTCCGTGAGTACTAGAGATTTAGTTATCTATCAAACTACAAATCTCCGGTATTAGTTCTCTATTTTTTTTAAATTGTCAGCAAACAATTGTACAATAAGGATTCTTATAGTAGTATTTTTGCCATGACTTTGGGATGTACATGTATTTTCTTCATTAATGTTTGATACATATAAATTGATATTTTTTACTTGAACAGTTATCTCTAACCAGTTTGACAGTCATTTCCGAGGGGAAATGGCCTTAATGGTAGCTGCCAAACCAAGTTTACGAACAACTATCCACTACGATAATGGAAAAAATAGAGCTATCTTTACAGTTCAAGTAAGTTCATCATAAGAAAAAAAATTGTACTGGTAATAGCTTAATTTTCACAGATTCTGGATAACATTTCTTTTTTATTTGACAGGTTGGTAAAAGTAATTTTGCCAAAGCTGTATACAGCAGATCATTTGAAACTCACATCTCCAATATGGATTTTGAAGTTATGTAAGTATTCTAGGCAATCTTATTTGATAAAAGTGTACTGATAATGTATACTGTAGTTCAACAAGACACATGTACTTATAGTTAAAAACATGTACAGTTGAAGAAACAGAACTTTGATTTGTTGAAGATTGATATCTCAGATATTTGATATATCTGCTAGACAATTCCAATTCACCTTCACGGTTTATTTATAAATACATGTAGAGTACAAAGAATAAACTTCAAAGTATGAAATACATGTAAGACCTGAGTAATATCAACAGTATTTATATGTGGCACAAAAGATGGAGTTGATGGAGGATTGATTTGCCTGTTGGTGATTCAGTCTGTTGTTCAGACATGTAAGAATGCAAAATTTGTGTGTGTAATTGAACAAAGGGGTCAACCTGGCTTTGTCAATTGTTTGTCCATAGATAATTAACTGCTTACCATTTTCCTTCAGATTTGATAGAAATATCTTTATTTACCCAGGGGTCATTTCTATAAAAATACATGAAGATGCATGTAAATGTACACTGTATCTGCTATGAGAAGTAATTTACGGTTGATTCTCCTTCCACAGAGGTGGCAGTATAGGCTGGTTCTTTGCCTATGGTGTCAGAATGAAGATCTCTGAATTCAGCACTATCCATGCCAAGCTAAAGATAACAAATAATGGTGGAGTTAGTTTAGATATTGGGTGAGTAAGTCCCTTGTCATATACTTTTTTTATGAAAACATGAGAATGATTACCAGTAAATGATATTGGTGAACTTTTTTTTTAACACTTGCACACTTCATGGTCCATTTACATTTGTATGTACCCTAAAGATTTCAAAACATGTATTCCTTCCTCTTTGTTTTAGTAAAAGATTTGTTTTTTAATATTGTCTAAATTTCTTTTAATTGTTTTGCAAAAAACTATATATGATTAGGGTAAGATATGGCTGAATTCAAAAACAAAATCTACGAAAATTGGTATTCAGTGAATATCAGCATTGGTTTTTTTTCATCAAAGATGTATATATGTTTGTCCAAGACTAATTGCCAACAGAATAATTTCGCTTGGTGTATGTTCAAAGCTTTGCTCTGTTTTCCATAAGAAAAAACATCAAGAAAAATGAACATTTCTGTGTAATTCTTTTACCTTATTAATGTCCCACATAGTTAAGATGGTCTACATTTATACATTGTCAATTTATTTTATATTTTTGGTCTATTTGTGTGAACATTTTTCTCTTCCATACATGTTGCAAATACATGTCTCATAAATATTTGTCTATGGGAGACACTGGTAGTCTTATGTTTACAATAAACAACATAGACATAGTTTTCTAGCCACTTTACCTTCCCCATGTGGGTTTTACATTTAGTAGACTTTCTTTCTTGCAGTGCACGAAGAGGTAGACAGTCCTACTTTTTCCCGATCCTGCTATCAGAGCAAGTGCTGCCATCTTCAATATTCTACGGGACCTTCCTCCCTACTGTGGCATACTTTGCTGTTAAGAAGTTAATCGTAGATCCTTATGTCAAACGGAAAGAATCAGAGTAAGAATTAGAAACATATTTCTCCATGAAAAAATCTTTTCTAAAGAATGAATGTTGTAGCTACTGTCAGAGGTGTATCTGTAGGATAAGATGAGATATTTAGTAATGACTGAATTTTGAGTTCACAATACAATACAAATTGAGCTCTTTTAATATTACAATGTTTCTCATGTTTGAGTTTTGTAAACTTTATGTTCAGTCAAGATTAACACAGAAATAAAAATCATGACAGATTACCAATTATACATCTATATGTACCTGAGCTCAGAATAAAAGTTATATTCCTACAGAAAATCCCTCTTACAATTCTACCCGTTTACTCATAACAATGTAAAATGTTTCAATTATTTCAGAGATCTTAAAAAGAAACAGGAAAGAGATTCTGATGAGCTACAACAAAAAAAGAAAGATGCTGAGGCGGCGGTAAGTGTTCTGTGTGATGAACCCACACCATTGGATCCAAGGGGTTTTTTTATAAGGACACAAGTTACGGTTATTTTTTTAAATTTTACAGGTGGAATTAATGCAGAGAACTGTAGAGAAAAGTTTGGAGCACGAGACAAACAGGAATGGTTTGATTATTCTGAAGGCCTTGTATGGACGATTAGTCACCCAGGATGGGTAGGTCCTGAATTTTGTCTGAAAATGAGCAATTCAACTTATGCCCCACATTGACATATGCCCCGAAAAATACAGTAGTCACTTGATAGTCATTAAGGCTGTCTATTAGTCATCATGGGTGGATAGGTAGTCACTTGAAAGTCATTAGAGTTCTGTCTTTTAGTCATCTAGGATTAGTAAGTAGTCACTTGGAAATCATCAAGGCTCTGTCTATTAGGCACCTAGGATGGGTAGGTATTCACTTGCTAATCATCAAGGTTCTGTCTATTACTAGTAGTCACTCAGGATGGGTAGGTATTCTCTAGACAATCATTTAGGTTCTGTCCATTACCAGTAGTCTGTTGGACAAGCTCTCTCTCTTATTGGCTACTTTTGAAATATTAATTGTCATTAATCTTTTAGATTTCTCAGAAAGCTTTGTTCATACAGTTATTGTCATGTCTGTAAAAAAGATAGTAAGAATCGTGGTTAAATTATTTCCAAAACATTGTTCAGACAAAGATTTCCAGCAATTGTATTATTTCTCACTACCAAGCTGATTTACCTGATAACCTTATATTTTGTCTCTTAGTGAATTAGTGGAATCAGAGTGCATTGATGTGAAAGTCCCACTACAAGCTCAGGTTACCGACTCCCAGCTCATCATTCTTGAATCTAACACCAAGGTACGTCTATCGTTTCGTTTCTAAAAGGAAAACAGTTTTTTACTAAATGATTATAGATGAAAATAAATTGCACTGTTCGTGTTCATGATCAGCAACAAAAAAATTAAATGCAAGAATTGATTAATCAAGCACTCTCCCTTATTTCCACAAAAATATTTGACTTTGCACTGTGTCTTACAGAGTGACTTGCCAGGGTTTTATGACCCGTGTCCAGGACAAGAGAAGAGTCTGTATATTCGCTACAACTTTAGAAATCGACCTCATCAAGTGACGTACGAAGACAAAGACCCCATCCGATTGCCTCTACAGAGTAAGATCTGGCCATCAGTCGATGTCCCTTACATGGCACACATTGTCTTTTTAATAAATCATATTGTTGTTCTCATTTGGGTCCCATTTGTCTAGTAGTGAAATGTGAACTTTTGGGAAACTTTCACTATGGGGTTTTCCCTTTGATTGGTCCAAGACCATAAAAATAGGTTTTAGTATTAATGCGCAAAGCTTAGTTAGTTTTGTTACAAATATGAACTGTATGCATCGATTAAAACCCATGTTCAATCTCACATAGGCTTACAATTGGGGCCAAATCAACAAATTTTTCTCTTTTTTATGAATAATGCCTTTTCTGATTGCACCTTCACACTTTCATGAAGGAAATTTCATCAATTGTGCTAATGCTTATGCAGCTATAAACAACTGTATGATTTTATGACATGATCTTCATTTTCATACATTTAAAAAATAAAGAGTTTGTATTTCTTAATGATTGATTGAAAAAAGTAAATTTCATACAATCAAAAAAGTTCACATTTTATCGTCACATCATCAAGTTTTTTTGTTTTTAGGCATTGTGCTCATTCTATGATTATTATACAAACTGCTATCTTTGTTCCAGGGCATGTGATGCAGGATGAAAAAGATGAGTCCTTCGCTCACCAATGACCCTGAACGGATCTAGGGTTCTGATAGGCATATCCTCGACCAGAATTAATTTTTATCTCAGAGTGTTGAAGATATAGACATGAAGAACTAGTACCTGTGCATGTTTTGAAACTCCATAACACAGTTTATAATTTTAAACATAATATGGGTATTATGTGGTTTTCTCAGAGGCCAAGGCATTAAAACCTTCAGTCACACCAGATGCTCTTCCTTTTGGGGAACAGTTCATTATGCATTCAGAGTTATCAGTCAAACTGTGATGTCACTAGAATGTGTGTTTGTTGACAATAAAAGTGATGTTTCATGTGTTTTTGAATTTATCAAGAATTTTACATTGTTCAACATTTTTAGGTCACCTGAGTTACTCAGGTGACCTATTGCAATTGGCCTTCGTCTGTCAGTCATCCATCGTCTATCATCCATCGTGCATCTGCCGTTACCAATTTTACATTTTTAACTTCTTCTTGAAAATTACAAGGCCAATTACTGGTGTTACCATTTTGGGTTTGAAGCATCACTAGGATAAGAGTAATCTAAATTGTGAAATTCGTGACTTTACCACCCCCAAAGCCACTTAAGTGGGGCCAGATATGCAAAAAAAAGGCCATATTTTCAAAAATCTTCTTCTCTACTCCCACACATGTGGGAAAAAAACTAAATGCATGTTTATGATGTCCATAAAGTCCTCTACCAAACTTATGAAATTCATAGCCCCTGGGTCAGGGGTTCAGGCCCTTGGGTGGGGCCAATAGGCCATATAGTGAAAATGTATTAAATCTTATAAAATCTTTTTCTCTATTATATATTTGAGAATAACTAAATGCTTGGTTATGATTTCCATGAAGCCCTCTACCAAATTAATGGTCTGTAAATCGGATTCAGGCCCTAGGGTGGGGCCAACATGGTCATATAGTGAAATGTATTAAATCTTAAAAAATCTTCTCTACTCCCTTATATATTAGAGAAAAACTGAATGCATGGTTATTATATCCATAAAGCCCTCTACCTAAGTGGTAAAATTCATTACCCCTGGGTCATTGGCCCTTTGCGTGGGCCAATATGGCAACATAGTGAAAATTATTTAAATTTTAAATATTTTCTTCTGTACTTTCATTCTCTTTGGAGGTAAACTAAATGCATTGTTATTATGTCCATAATGTCCTCTTTTTAAATAGTGAAATTAACTGCCCATGGTGCAGGGGTTGGGGCATTTTGATTGGGGTTTTTTTGGGGGGGGGGGGGACAAATATGGCTATATAGTGAACGTTTGGTTTTTTTCTAGGTCACTTGAGACACTCGGGTAACCTATTGCCGTTGGTCGTAGGTTGTCTGTAAACAATTTAACATTTTTAACTTGAAAAACTTCAAGTTAACGGTCACTGTCACTTTGCCATATTTAATTAAATATGTGCTCTATTTTAGGAAATCTACTTTAATTTCCTGTGCATTGTATGCTTGTGTGCATTTTAAATGAAACTGTGAGTTAATATTATAAAAGATTGACCATTAAAGGCCCCAGGTCTCTTTTTACCAAAAGATTACAATTTTTTGGCCCCTGTAGTTAGGGTATAGATAATCCGGTATTTACTGACTCTTTGCTC
>WFKH01010931.1:6257296-6281273 GCA_016163765.1 Magallana hongkongensis | reverse complement strand
ACGTCAAATAATAAAAGCGGGGGTTCTTGTCAGATGAGTCTCGGATTAGGGTTTAGACTCAAAATTGAAGTTTAAAATGCAAACATGAGATTCCCTGATAGGTCCATCTAACAGCTATGGTACGTACTCAGGTGAACGTCAAGGCCTATAGGCCTCTTGTTTAATCTGATAATTTTCTGAAGAAAAACTATTTGTACATGTTGTTTATCTTATCGGAGAGCCTCTGAACACAAAAAATCTGTCTGTTAGCATGTTCTGAGTAAGCTTAGATCACCAGTTGTGTAATCTATAGTATTGATCCTGTAAGCAGTTGGTAAGCCACCCACTCCTTACCTCCTCTGACCCCCCGCCGAGACCTTAATTCTCTACCACGGTGCTTGATTAACAGAGAATACACGTGTACGTCCTTGTTCTCTTCGATCGTCTGTGATTGAAACATCCGGCTTACATGTACATATATTGACCATGCTACAGTCCGGGTGTGGTCAGAATACAGCGTTCATAGACAAACTACCACCGTGTATCGGGAAGCACGTAATTAACAAACTTCATCAAAGCACTGCATGCAATAAGAAGAGCCACGACCACCCCCGGTGCCCTAACCCTCCTAAAACAAAAGATTTAACATAAAAAAAACCAGAAAGAAAATTGGCAACGTTTAATATCATTATCAGTATCTGTTTGATACGAACATAATATTTTTTGACAGCATGTGAAAAGATTCTATCATTATTTACTTATACCCCTGTTCGTATCAAACAGGCTTCTGTGTATAATATTCTTCTAGTTGTAAATTAACGAAAATGATATTTTTAATAGAAAATTCGCACATTGACTAATAACTATGTTAATTGTTCCAGTGTCTGAACTGCATTAATTGCTGAGACTGTTTGAGTGCCAATCTGACAGACGTCAGCCATAACGAGTCTGCCGTTAATTACTGTTAATTGCAGTCGGCCAGCAGTCCCTGTCAGTTTGTTACAGGTTAGCGGGGATTTGTCCAAGCTGAAATCCGCGTCAAGCCAAAACAAGTTCATCGTTAGCGACATCATCACAAACTAATTAATTAGTGCTCGTACTTTTTATTACTTATTGTTGATTGTTTATTACTCGAAGCGGTTAACAGCATATACTGACACCGATGTATTTGTTACTGAATTATAATGTATTATGCCAATTATTATGTTTTTGATTTCTTAAAAAGCAATCACATAATTTAAACGTTATAACGGATATTCATTTATTGAATAAATCCAGAACAATTAAATCAAACGTCAAATGGTATATTTCTACCAATCTCATTAACGAACCGCTCATCTACGATATACAAGATAGAGGAGCGGTTTTATAAGTCTAATGTTAATTAGATTGCTAAATAAAGTTAATTATTGTTTTCCATATTTAAGCATAATAATTTACGAATATCAGAGCATGTTGTGATCGACGAAGACTAAGATACCTAGCTACAGAGGTATGACCGCGGGTACGTTATTATACATTCAGATTAGATGCTGTACGTGTATTATTATGCATCGACTTAATTTTATACAGTGCATACTAATATATCCCAGCTTGCTTTTTCTTTGGCGGCTTTTTTGTTTTGCACATATGTTTAAAACAGAAACTATACGTATTGGTGTTACTCACGGTGGAAGACCCTCTCTCTCTCTCTCTCTCTCTCTCATGAATCAACTAAAAAATAAATACCAACCAATAAAAACACACGCTTTATATTATGTTTTTAACTCAATGCGATTGGAAACAAGTTTTTAAAACTTATATTGCCCACCCACTACTAATCCGTAGAAAAGTCTAATATGTTTTTAACATTCATAAAAAATAAAATGCAATGCCATGCTCGCGTAGGTGTAAAAATTTTGATGATCGTAAGAGTACAGATACATGTAATATTTAAGGTCCTGGACGAAACGTCTCGGCTACATGTAAGGAAACCAGAAGACATAAAACCTCGGTTTTCCCCGAATTCATTCTTGTGGCAAATAACAGACCATCGAAATTTTAATGTTCCCCTTTTTGATTGGTCCGTTAGACATAACAATAAGTATGTCACTGTATTTTTATATAAATGTAGAATTCCATTCCTAACGGAATATTTGAAAAAGTCCGATGTCCGATTTTTAACTGCCTTTCTTTTGTATAAAGTACTTACACAGGTTTGTAATATTATATTTTCAAAATAAAAAATTACGCAATAAATTTTATAAATAAAATAGAATAAATTAACATGTAATTCAATTAAATTTAGGCATAATGTTGTTATTTATATATCTGAGATGGTTTTATTAGATATATTACATTTGATATCTGTTAAATAATATTTCAAAGTTATCTAGTTGGTTGTATTGCTTAAGATAAAAAATCTTAAACAAATGCATTCCCGTTATCAAATACTCATCACTTGTAATTAAAACAATTAACACAACTTCAGATATGACATTCCGCTAATTGGGTGTACGGCTTTCTGGTGATCGATTTGAACCAATCATAACTGTGACACGAAGTTCGAGTCTTCAGATGATTATCAACGACAGTGATAATTATCGCACTCCGATTATCTCCAGATAATCGTTCTGTGGCGGACCAATGAGAACACTCCAGTCTCTGTGTGACATCTTGAGAGCGCTGTTTCCTCCTCCCTATATAATGCCCTTTCCTGCAATCAACAGTACCATAATCATCATGGAAACACAAGTGTTCACTTCTAAGCCAACCTTCCCACTGACGATCGACAACGACGCTGCCATGGATACAGACGTGGAAATGGTGGATAGCGAGGAGCAGATGCACCGCCTGCGGCTCCAGTTAGCGGCGACGGAGCACAAGTTCCGGCGAGCTTGTGAGCAGATTGTTCTCCTGAACTACAAGTTGTCCGGGATGCAGGCCAGGTACGACAGCGCAAAGGAGAGGAACCTGCGGACTTTCCGCTACACCTATCGACTCCAGCTCGCCGTCATCGAAGGAGCCAAGAACGTGTACCACGACTACGCCGTCGCACAGGCCGAGAGGATGCGGAGTCTGCAGATGGAGATCTTCGGCGAGATTCCGGACCACTCCGACGGAGACGACGGGGACGTGGAGGAAGTGGACCAGGTGTGAAGCAGCCCCTCCTCCTGATTGGTACAGTCATCACGGCGATCCCAGCCGATCCTCAAGTCACGTGTCAACCGGCATAGAACGCAACCACAAGCAGTTCCACAGATCGACTTACAGACAAACAGAGCCACGTAGACAGCGCAAGGAGTGAATACAAAGATGTACGGACCCTTGTATACCAGATCACAAACGTCGTCCTATGCTGAATTTTATACGGACACATACTAGTGATTTGATATTGACTATGATGTAAATCGGCGAAGTGTATAGAAATTCTTTGTGTTGTGTATGTTTATTTAATGAGGATATACACGTTCTTAGTAATGTGTCTGCCTTTGGAACTCATCGGTTGATTATAAATAAAAGTTATTATATACATGTGCTGAGTATTTCTTATCGAACCCATAATTATTTCATTCAATTTTCATACCAATGAAGACAGTTACATGGCTAAGCACGTGGGTTGAAATATTGTGTTGATTTCACGTACTCTCGATACACCCAACACATACAATAACGGATTTACTTTGATAAAACATTTTTCTGGGGAGTATTATACAGGAAAATTGTTATTCTATTAGCTTTACCGCTTATCAGGATATGCAATACATTAATTATATAGATATAGACAAATTTAGAAAAGAAATGGTTGATATTCCGGAGAACGTGATATACATTTTTTCTGCATTGATCGCTACCTTCACATACCGTACATGTATAAACTACCAAAAAAAAAAGCATTTTTTTATTGTTAGATTAAATTTTCCTGGTTTTAAAACAGCTATTTTCCGACTTTTTAATACAGATGCACTCAAGATATTGTGATAGTTCGTTATTCTATTGCAAAAGAACCAACAGCGCATGTAGTGAACCATTTTATGTTTGTTTTTCTGCAGGTTCAGTTGTTCAAGTATCAAGGACTTATTTCATTAAGTCAGAAAATGTGTAGAAGTCTAATATTTTTCTGTAACTTCATGGTAATTATCAAGTAACTTCCACTTCATGGGCAAAACAAAGATCACTAATTCATCATGTTTAAATTTTGTGGGTTCTACTGTCCATGCAAGTTGCACATATCTCCATTTTTCCTGTATTTTTAACTAGGCATGGCAAAATTCCAATATACTGCAATTTTCTTCTCAGAAATTTTTACTATGAAATTGTAATTTACTCCTAAAACAACAGAAAAGATCGTGGTTTATAAACTTCTGTTAGTCCTATTTTCGTGGGAAAAGCTATTTAGAGGCTCTTATACAAGCATTAATTGGTTTGCAATATATTGCTTCACAGAGGAATCTTTCTACTGTAACATTTGATTTGCACAAAAATTCTTTGCATGTAATGTCTATACGCATTGCTTTCACATTGTATTTACATAACTACCAACAGTCAGAAATATATATATACCCTAGGACATGTATGTACCTGCATTCCATAGCATAGAGATCTTGACAAAAAATAATGCTGGAAATAAAATTTAATTTGCCAGACAATCACCTTTATTGACAACATGTAATATAACAAAGGATATCTTCACTGGAAGCAGTATAACAAAAACATCTGTAGAGATTCAAGCTTCACAAAGTCGATAACCCTCACCAGGCCAACTAATTCCTCTCAATAACATTGATTTCATATATTTTAGATACATGTAAGAACAGTTAAAAACAAGAAATCTTTCAGTTTGATGGACACCTACATGCAACAATATATCCTATAATCAAACATTAATTTCAAATAAAACATTAAGAACTCAGTAAACAATAAAATGAATTCATAATTTATAATTCAACTTTTAAAAAATATTGTATGCATTATACATTCTACGATTTTCTTTTTCCCCTTTGAACATGTGTATTTCTGTTGACAGAAATGCCTCCTAGTCTTAATATCAACTAATTTTTCTCTTTTGGCGATTCCTTGATTTCAGAGGACCCCCTTTGTGTAAGTTCTCTACTTAGTCTTCACTTCGTCTTTTTGTCCTCCTCCTCTGTCACATTTCCCTCCCCTTCCTCAGTTTCCTCCCCTTCTTCCCCCTGCTCCTCCTCATCCTCCTCTTCTTGATCCCCATCTAGGTCCTCTCTGTCAACCATTTCAAACTCCTGGTCCCCATTCTGCTCCTCCTCCCCTCCCTCCTCCTCCTCCTCCTCCTGACCTTCACCTTGGTCCTCGTTTTTATCGTTGACCTCACTCTCCGAGTCACCGGCCTCTTGCTCCTGCTTCTTCTTCTTTTTTCTCTTTTCTTCTTTCTTCTTTTTCTCATTTTCTTTATCTTCCTTGGTTATGAATTTGTACGTATATAATGGCTTGAATGAATCAAAGAATCCCACATCCTCTGTTAGATTAGGGAGAATCCATAAATGCACTTTGCCCAGAGTCAGTAACCACAGAACACAAAACAGGCATCCTCGTACTGCAGAGAGAAAAACATGTTGAACAGCAGTTCAAACCAATGTTCTGTACTAATATATGTATTGTATAATTATATACATTTGCATTAATTTGATGAAAAACTGATGTACAAATTTACATAATCTTATTCTGTATAAAAAAAATTCTTGACTTCTTCACTACTTTTAAGTATATGATTAACTGCCAAGTTTAAAAAAAAAAAAATACAATTTGCATTCTTTAAACTTCTAAAAGATGGCTGAGCACAACATGTACATGTACTTACCGACAGCCAAGAACAGAATAAACCCAACAAAACTGGCTCCCACTAAACTGACATAGTAGACAGCCACTCTCAGCCAGTCGGGCCACAGGGGGAACACACAGAGTAAAGCAGCACCAAGCACTGAAAGAACAGCAAAACAATTAACCTTTCTTGTATATGTACTACTCTACAGAACTCAATTTATCACTCTTATCACACAGGAACAATACCCACCAATCATCTTGATCACATACTCTTGTGAACTCAATTTTGACAGGAAATACTGCATGTACATGTATATGAATTTCACTTACCCATAAGGAGCCCTATAAGAAATGTAGACATTGGCACAGGGTCGTAAATCCACACATATATCTGCAGAATAAAACAAAGCACAATAATGATTACATCATCTAGGTACCTGTACATTCTAGGTCTGAAAGTAAAAAAAAATACTTTGATACTTGCTAATAGTTATATTTAATTTTCAAGTTGATGTTTGTGCTTATATAATTAGGGAATTCATAGCTTAAACTAAAAAGAAACACCTATAGTGATGCCATGAATTACCAGTACATTAACTGTTTGATATCAATTCATCAGAACACTTGATTAACTTGAACATGTGCACAATACACAGTAAATGTACTTGAATGTCATTTGATTTTATTGATCTTAATGCATCACAAACCTCTTCTGCATCAATAAACCGCTGTTCGTCTGCCATGTTCAATCTCAGTTTCTTTTCTTTCTTTTTCTTTTCTTCTTTCTTTGGTTCATCTTTCTTTTTCTCTTTTTCATCTACCTAATGTATACCATTAATATGTACTATGTAAAGTATTTGTAGCTATGCATACTGCAACTTTATATAATTCAGCAACACAATACTTGATAAAGACTAGACCTGCTGTGTATAAGTAGTTTTTTTTCTACCTTTTTTTCGTCTGACGTGTCTGGTTTATCAGCATCAGAATCTTTAGCATCTTTGTCCTTGATCTTCTTAGTGTCTTTTTTGTTCTTCTTTTCCTTCAATGAACAATTTCCTTCAGTACTTTTTACTTTCAATCACCAGATATTATCAAAATTCAAAACATTCTGAAATTAAATTTATCAGCATCATTCCATAGCATAATTATACAGATAATGCACGTGTTGAAGATTATCATGTAAAATGTGTAATGATCATTTCTCTTTTTATAGAAAAAAAATTAATATATCTATCATCAATAAACTATTCCTACATTTAAAATTCAACCTATTACTACCTTGTCATCTTCTATTTCTTCATCTTTCTTTTTCTTCTTTGACTTGTCTTTGTCTTTTTTGCTTCTTTCAATTTTTGTGGCTCGATGGAAGAGACCTTTCACCATCAACCTGATATTGTATGTAGCATTACACATTAATTCACTGAGAATATCTATATTCAATAATGAAATTATTTATTCCTCGGTAATCTAAACTACATGGATGTAAATATGATATCTTTGTCAAGTACATGTAAGTGGTAATACATTCATATTACATGCTATTGTTACACTGGTCAGATGTAAGATATTAGATAGCTTAACATTCTTTAGAGATATGCATGTATAAAAAAAAAATTGAAACACTATAGTTATACACCAAAGCTACAATTGTGGTTCATGGGATTTAAAAATCCCAAATCTGTGAATAGAAGGTTATCTCAAGTGATAAACCTACCTTTCTAAAAAATAAACACATGATTTTCTGTCTGTGAATTGGATATCACTCTTGGTGGATTTTGCCCATTTAGAATCCAGCAAAGTGTCTATGGCCTGATTTCCTAAGAATAAGATTTAAAAAATGCCATCCAATTAATTATTCCAAGATGGAAATCAGAATTTATTTAATATTTTCAAATGAAAAACACATTTGCAATCTAATTGTATGTTTCAGTACTAGAGGTACGTTTTCAGAAAATCTAAGAAGTTGCAAAACTTACCATAGAAACATTTGACCATGTTCTGCATGGGAACAAACTTGGCATCTTTAACTGGACAATTGAATCTCAGGTGTTTAGCGATTGCATACTCTTCTTTTGTTGGCTTCTCATTTTCCTAATTTCAACAAATAATCAATAACAAATAAAACATATTTTCAAAAAATATTAACAGATGTACTAGTCTATATCTACCATGATCTTAAAAAAAAAAACCCAAATTGATCAGGGTAGGTGTTTGATATATAAATTGTTATCATGTCTACATGGCTATTGAAATTCTTTAACGGGTTGTTGGGTATATAAAAAGGTAATTAACGTTGATATTTTGATAATTATTTTGGGGACCTGGATACACATACTTGAATGAATATTAAAACAGAGTAGATTCTTCTGAATATCCTATCCAACGAAAATGAAAGATAAACAGAACACAGCTGTTTCTAAAAATCATGTTAACCTGAATTTTTTAACAGAAACGTACAATCTCATGAATTGAAATACGAACATATAAATTTCATAATCAATAAAAATAAAGGTGAAATTCAGACATATTGGTAAATGTTAGCCATACTTGATCAATTTTCTTCAATTTTTTCCTTTTGTCAGCCATGTTTACGTGGACTTTTCTACATCATTTGAATGCTTCGCGATACTGTCAAATGTACGTGATTTTAAGCGTCTATGTGACGTAGTTTTGCAATGGGGCGGATCTAATGAAAAAAGGGGGGTGTAAAAATTGCCGAAATCGCAGAACGCTCATTTACAATAATTTCAACGGAAAATATTATTACAATATATTTTTTTTATTGCTAATTCCATTGCGGGTATTTATATACGTAGCCCCCTGGAAAATTCAGACTAGTAGTTACCAAAAACAGTCATTGATTAGATTAGCGAAGATGTTGATCCTCATGGCAAACTAAACACTACCTCCCCCCCATGCGCAAATCTAAAAAGGGGAACAAGGGGGATCCGGACCCCTCCTCCTTGAAAATCCAATTTTAATAAATGTACATAATAAATATTTCGGAAAAAAGGCCTCGGACCCCACCCCACCACATCCCAGAAAACACAATTACCCCCCCCCCCCCCCAGGAAAAAAATTCTGGAACAACACCCCCCCCCCCCCCCCCTCCGGCCAAAAAAAAAATTTAAAAAATGGATACATGTAAATGCATAATGTCAAACGTTTTTAAAATGAAAAACAATCCCTAAGACTTTATTACTGCGTGCACATGTATCCTCAATTTGAACACCTAACCCCCTCCGAAATTATTAACACGTACTGTCTAGAAAACACTATCACGGTGATGCAGTCGGACACCCCACCCCCCCCCCCACCAAAAAAACAACAACAAAAAAAAAAACCAAAAAAAACAAAAAAAACAAACAAACAAACAAAACAAACAAACAAAACAAACAAAAAACCCAAAAACATCATTTGTTTAATTCCGAGTATTCGGATTGATGATGAATAGGTGTAGTTTATATATAATTTTTAATAAAGCTTATATCGACCTTTCCTGTCATATCGACACTTTTTTAATATTTGATTTATCGAAACTATATAATGTACATGTACACTGAATATACATGTACACACACGTGATGTGTGGAAGAAAAATGAGAATATTATCTTAGATATCAAGTCAAGTTGATCACTACAGTTTATAAAAAGAATACTTCAACAGTTTTTTGTTCATGTCAAGTTTATAAATTAATAGGTATGTGCAAACATCCGTCCTTAGCCAAACGTTTGTAATTAGGTGAGACAAATAGACATTCAGGAGGTTCATTTTAATAACGAGGAATACCGGTAGAATAGTATACAGGTAACAACTGATACCTGGATCTTCTGCTTCCAGTTGAGGAAGGAGCTGCGCTGCTTGGCATTCTTGTTGTTTTCCTGGATCGCACCTGCTCTGGCAGTTTGCTTCTCCTTGGCCCGCGTCCGATCCTCCGCCTCCTGTTTCATTTGCTGCCACACCTGCTGGATGTCAAACTCCCCCTCCTCCCCCTCGTCACCACCCTCATCTCCCCCATCCTCGTTCTCACTCACATCCTCCTCATCAAACCCCACACACAGCTCGTATTTAGGGCGGACACGCGGCATGCTGTGTAGTACTAGCTAGGATCCGAGAGATTTCGGTACTGGGAGGTGAATGGTGTACAGTACACGGGTAGGTTAGACTGAGACGTGTTACTTCCGTGTGTCAGAGACATACACAGTGTTATGCAAACTTCGTCCCCCGGGGGTAGCGATCAAGGAAAAGTTATCATTCGGAAACCAAGCTAAAATGGATTTAATTTATACTGATGTATTCATGTATCTTCATAGTAATAATTAAGTATGTTTGAGAAATAATTCTGATCTTTTTATTCGTTTAGTTAATGACAATACATAATAATTATGTGCATTTAACATTTATTCTAAATACATATACATTTGCTACAATACAAATAGTACATGCATACAGCATGGTAATTTGTTATGCTCAATAATGCAGAGAGGGTTCTTTTGACTTTCACAATAAAATGCATTCATTCATGTTTATACACAAGATGCACATGGATTCACTCTCTTCTGTGTATTGACTCCATCGACTGTCCACGTGGCACTGTTCGTCTGTGTGTCGATCCGTGGCACTATGATGGCGTTCGTGTGACTTGCAATTGAGGATCGGCTGGGATCGCCGTGAGGACTGTACCAATCGGGGGGAGGGGTTGATTCACACCTGATCCACTTCCTCCACGTCCCCGTCGTCTCCGTCGGAGTGGTCCGGAATCTCGCCGAAGATCTCCATCTGCAGACTCCGCATCCTCTCGGCCTGTGTGACGGCGTAGTCGTGGTACACGTTCTTGGTTCCTTCGATGACGGCGAGCTGGAGTCGGTAGCTGTAGCGGAAAGTCCGTAGGTTCCTCTCCTTGGCGCTGTCGTACCTGGCCTGCATCCCGGACAACTTGTAGTTCAGGAGAACAATCTGCTCACAAGCTCGCCGGAACTTGTGCTCCGTCGCCGCTAACTGGAGCCGCAGGCGGTGCATCTGCTCTTCGCTATCCACCATTTCCACGTCTGTATCCATGGCAGCGTCGTTGTCGATCGTCAGTGGGAAGGTTGGCTTAGAAGTGAACACTTGTGTTTCCATGATGATTATGGTACTGTTGATAGCAGGAAAGGGCTTTATATAAGAAGGAGGAAACAGCGCTCTCAAGATGTCACACAGAGACTGGAGTGTTCTCATTGGTCCGCCACAGAACGATTATCTGGAGATAATCGGAGCTCGATAATTATCACACTGTCGTTGATAATCATCTGAAGACTCGAACTTGTGTCACAGTTATGATTGGTTCAAATCGATCACCAGAAAGCCGTACATCCAATTAGCGGAATGTCATATCTGAAGTTGTGTTAATGGTTTTAATTACAAGTGATGAGTATTTGATAACGGGAATGCATTTGTTTATTTAAGATTTTATGATTTTTTAGCAATGCATCTAACAATATAACTTTGAAAATAGTATTTAATAGATATAACATTTATTTGTACATGTAATAAATCAATGTCGCGGACATAAATAACTGTGAGGCGTAAAAATTGAATTGCATGTTTATTTATCTTTATTTTATAACCTAAATATTTTGGGTCATTTGCACGTTTTCATTTGGAAAATACAAAACAATAATATTACAAACCTGTGTATAAATACCTAATATTCCTGTTTGCAGAAAAAGGTCATAAAAATTGGAGATGGGGCATTCCATCGGACCACCACAGGACGATTATCTGGAGATAATCGGAGTGCGATAATTATCACACCGTCGTTGATAATCATCTGAAGACTCGAACTGCGTGCCACAGTTATGATTGGTTCAAATCGATCACCAGAAAGCTGTACACAGTTTAGTATAGCTAATAAAGCCTCATTATATGATTGACAAAAGAATTATATCCATACCATACATATAGGCTCTGCAGTTGTTAAGTATTGTACTTAGCCATTCGGATTCAATCAGTAAGAATAGATATGAAAACGGAGGAGAAACTCCCCAAAAGTATTGGAAAAAATAATTACAATTTTTTATTGTTGGAAAAACATTTCAAATATAATTTCGACAAGTAATGTCAATTTAAACAAGAGGCCTACAGGCCTTTACGGTAACCTGAGTACCATAGCCTTTAGACTGAACTGACCTGTCAGAGGGTATCATTTTGGCATTTTAAAAATCACTTTGGAGTCTAAACCTTAATCCAAAACTCCTCTGACTGCTACCCCTGCCATTTATATTTTGATTTTTTAAAAATATTTATTCATAAGGGGGGGGGGGGGGGAAGCAAGAGTCAGAAAAATCTCGGATCATCTACACCCTAGCTCCAAGGGCCAAAAATTGTAAACTGTTGGTAAAAAGAGACCTGCAGGCCTTTAATGGTCGTTCTTTTACAATTTTCAGTTTCATTTAAAATGCAAACAAGCATACAATGCACAGGAAATTAAAGTAAATTTCCTAAAATAGAACACATATTTAATTAAATATGGCCAAGTGACAATTTACCTTGAAGTTTTCAAGTTGAAAATGTACAATTGTTTACAGACAACATACGACCAAAGGCAATAGGTTACCCGAGTGTCTCAAGTGACCTAAAAAAAAATACATGTTCACTATATAGCCATATTTGTCACCCCCACCCCAACCCCAAATAAAAAGCCTCAACCCCTGCCCCACGGACAGTGAATTTCACTATTTAAAAAGGAGAGATTATGAACATAATAACAATGCATTTAGTTTATCTCCAATGACAGCGAAAGTACAGAAGAAAATATTTAACATTCATTTTGAATAATTGTCACTATGTTGCCATATTGGCCCTACCCATAGGGCCTGAAACTCTGACCCAGGGTCCATGAATTTCACAATTTTGGTAGAGGGCTTCATAACCATGCATTTAGTTTTTCTCAAATATATATGGGAGAAGAGAAGATTTTCTAAGATTTAATACATTTTCACTATATGGTTATATTGGCTCAGCCCTAGGGCCTGAACCTCTGACCAGGGGTCATGAATTTCACAATTTGGTTAGAGGGCTTCATGGATATCATAACTATGCATTTAGTTTTTTTTCTCAAATGTGTGGGAGTAGAGAAGAAGATTTTTTAACTTTTGGCTTTCTTTGCATATTTGGCCCCGCCCATGAAGCCCCGGGGATGGTAAAATCATGAATTTCACAATTTAGATTCCTCTTATCATAGAGATGCTTCAAACCAAAAATGTTAACAATTGACCTTATAGTTTTCAAGAAGTTAAAAATGTAAAATTGTTAACCCATGACGCACGACCACCGGCGAAGACCGATAGTAATAGATCACCTGAGTCACTCAGGTGACCTAAAAAACCTTATATGCATTTGAAAGGTAGTCCAAAGATGTACCCGTAAATTGAGACATAAACATAAGTGCATGTGTTTTTCATGTACTAGATAAATGATTCTCAGTATGTTTTTTTTTTTTTAATATTTTTTAAAAGTTTATCATTTTTTCCATAGTTCAGTGTTTTTTTAAATAAATCTTTTTTAATTGTAACAGGTTCTTTTCCCCCAAATTCTGGCTATACTCCTTTTTTTTTGGTTTTACTAGAGCTGAAAAATGTTTTGGGTGCTCCACACTGTACATTGTTCACAACCATTAGCAGTCACTGTGATGTTATCCAATGAGTATATATGTAGATTTCATATTCTATAGACATGTCATTGCTCATTATTACTAATAATATGACCTTCATTGCTCAGAAATGAAATGAACGATAAGTTGGTATTATTTTTCATTTAATGTCACAAACAATATTACTTTAAAGTACATGTTTAACAGTACATTTGTAATACATAACAGTATATGTCTATGACACAATTATAGATGCTTTATACATGTACGGTACAAGCACTGTACATTTACAAAAAACTATTTGATTTACCCCAATACTTCTCTCATAATAGAACAGGATTGATAATATAAAAAATCTACAGAATATTTCAATTTAATATGTTTGGTTGTGTACAGTATAATGTGTTTTTTTTTAGTGGGTGCAAAATTTTGTGTTTTTATCACAAATATCTATATTTTGCCATATTCTCTTTGCAATTTGTGAGTCGAATAAAAAAACCCCAAACGATTTCTGCCTAATATTTTACATACTCAATATGCATATTTGTAGAAGGAAGGTTTTCATAACAATTGTATATATAGTTCCATTTCCATAACACACCGTTTCACAGGAATATTTTTGTCAAATCTAATAAACAAGGTTTAAAGTATAAATACAGCAACATGAATGTTCATTAATAGCATGAACATATACTGTACATGTATTAGTACTGTACATGTGTATTTAAGTGTATAAGATGACATTAAGAATTTGTCCATATAGCACTTATAAAAACTGCTGTCAACACAAAATAACAGAGCCAGCACTTATATGCAGATCAGACAATACAGAACAGGACTAATGAATACATGTACAATTAAGTACAAGTAAATAAAATTTTCATAGAAGCACAGATACTGTACATATAAGCAAATCATACCAAAAGTGCTTTCACTAGATGTATAACTTGGTATAGAATACATAAATGTTATGAGGCATGTGGTTGCACATGTAAAGCTACTAGCAATGTTTGATTGTAAAAATAAACCTGAATCACAGTAACATTGTCATTAATTACCAGTAATCATTGAGTAAAGTAGGGTTTATAATTTGTTTTGAAGCAAACTTTAAGATCCAAAATTTTAAGATACTTTCATGTCTCTAATATAAAATGATTTATATAGTACATATACAGCATACATGTAAACGTACATGTATAATCATTTCTGTCATTTTCAGTATTTGTTCATTAAAGCAAATTGCTAAAACATGTCACTACTACATAGATGTAAATAATCAATATACAAATAAACAATCAGAAAATAACATTCACAAACTATCTTTTGTACACAACTTAATCAGGAAAGCACATTTCACTGCTGAATCAATTCACGCATGATTTTGCAATAAAAAAAAAATCATGTTAATGTACATGTACATGTAAGACACACTAACTTTATAAATCACAGGTGACATGCATAACAAAGTATTTACAGGTGAAAATACCACAGCACACACGTCAGAGCCCCAAGAACCTTTCACCAGAATGGACACCACCCTATGTAACACTGACACAGATTCTCGTGGGAGGTGGCCTGTTTTATCAGGAGGTCCACCTGGGTGGGGACGTCGATGGGATCCCCCTGAGAGAAGTCTCGCCCAGTTAGTTTGTCCCTGACCCGATTAATGATGGACAGTGCCTTCTTGTTGATGACTTCAGCCTGGAAATTGTCCCCGCTGACAGAACTAGCGGCCTCAGGGGCGGAGCGTTTGTGGGCAGTCTGATTGATATCGACGTTCTCCAACATGTCCGCCTGTTCCTGACTTCCACCAGAGTATGAATCTTTGGTCTTTGTTTTTCCTTTGGCTGTTGCTATAAATGAAATTTATAATTTCACAATACTGTCTGAAATGCTTAGAAAATTGCAAACAACCAATTTAAAAAAAATTATTTTAATCAATGTAATTGAAATATTTTCTTTACAGAGCAAATGAAGTTAAATCTCTCTTTATTAAAAAATATACATGTCCTGGTACATGATTTAAGTCAGTGATCCATTTAATGTGCTTTTGAATTTACAATTTTAAATGAAACCAACAGAATATTGAAGGTTAAAGGGAGTGGGCCACATACTGTCCATGAGCCTCCAGTTGAGGAGAGGGTCGTACACGAAGGCCTCCAGCACGGCCATCAGACTGTCCTTGTGTTCCCTCAACACCTCCATCACACTCTCACAGGTCATCTTGTAGTTACCATCGATACCTGTCACCTAGCAACACATACTCAACAGGTCAGAATTTTATGTTATGACATATTAAGATACATCATAGAAGAATAATTTGTAACATTATTCTCACACAAATTTTGTTTTTAAAATAATGACACAAATATTTCAAAAAGAAAATGGGAAAGGACACACGAATATAAGTCAAACCAATGTAAGATATTTTTTTATTTCATGATCTGGGAAAGGACGTATGAAAATCGGTCAAACTAATGTAAAAGTTTTTTTATCTGATGATCTTATTCCAAATAAAACTTTTAAGTCATTTAAATACAGTATGCAGACAATATTGGTAAGCATAATTCATAATGGTCATCAGGTTGTGTAAGTCGTACCTCCATAGCATTGATTAACATGCGAGTCAAGCGGAATGGAATCTTCTCAGGAAACTTTTCTCTCACCATGGCAACCTCAAAGCAGTCACCAAAGTCAATATGGATGACCTTGCCACTAGTACGGTCCAACATTAGATTGGAGGGATGTCTAAATTCAAGTTGAAAATTTTTACAAATTTTAAACAACCATTAAAATAACAAATAAATGATAACTAAGGCATGGGACAAAATCCTTTTTAATCATACCTGTCACCTAGTCCCAACACATAGCCCACCATAGACATAACAGCCAGGGAGCGAGTATAGTTTGTACGTCTATCGAACCACACCTGTCAAATTATGAAGCACACACCTTAACATCTCTCTAGCATTTATAAAATTGGGTTTAAAATTGTTCCCTATCAGTTTATCCCCCAACACAAAGCATGACAATGTGTGCTTTACCTCTGAGCTGGGGCTCTTGTACCACAAGATCTTGGCCAGGTCATCTCCCTGGGTGTGCTCCAGAGCATGCTCAAATACCTCCACCTTCTGCATCAGTGTCAAATGGTCATAGTCCGGTGCCATCTGTAAATCATTAATATGTACTTGTATATACATGTAGGAACCAAAATTTTGATCTCAGATACTGAAAACCAACTTTTGTTTGTATTTGAAATATTTTTGCAAGATTCGAAGCAAATATTATGGTCACATATTTTTCACTGCAAACCAGTCTTTTCACTCGATCGTTAAAATTGTTCCCCATGAACCAGTTTAGCACAGGTAAATTAGGAAATAAAGTCGTGGGGAATAAGGTTGGTTCACAGTGTTTCAGAACAGTACTTACTCTAAGCATTAGCCTGTGCTCTATGTTGAGCAGAATTTTCTTTTTTTCTCGGTAGTCACGGATGAGGGAGTGTAGGGTGTCGGTGTGGGGGACCCAGCCAATCAGGCCAGAGTTTGTGGACAGGGGGATAACAGAGAACCGCTGAATCCTGTCAATACGTCAGAAATATAGCAATAGTGAAGACTGTAGACTTGCTTACAAAGCAAATACCGGTAATAAAATAAAACAAGCAAAAGTTACTATTAATTTAACTCCTAAACAGTACAAACTATGTTGAAGAAAAGATAATTTAGTAAAATTAAAAACAAACATTAACAACTTTCAAATTAACAAACAACTTTCAAATCAACAAACAACTTTCTAATCTATTTTTTAAAGAAGATAGTGTCTTACGTAAGGTTCCTTCGGAAGGTCTCTGGATTTTCCACCAAGAGAGAGTTGACTAGTCCAAAGAGCTGCATGACTCGCTCATCTTGTCGCAGGTCCTCATGTCCCTTCAGCAGGAACTGGAACTCCTTTCCATTGGAACCTGTTAATGAGGGAAAAAAGTGAAACAACTAAAAGTACATCTTCCATTTCTATTTAATTAAAATACAAAACAGGCACATGTTATTCTGCAAACATTAACAAATTAGTATCAATGTTTTGAGTAAAAATTAAATTGATGTGCTATTTTGTCAGATTTCCTTATGGTATTATCAGCTTGTAACTGCAATAATGCACAACTAATATACAATGTACATTATTTTGATCGAATTTACCAATCTACTTAATCAAATTTTTAGGTACATGTATAAGGAATCAGTATGGTCACATAAAGGCAAGTCACTTACCAAATATGCTGAGTTTTCTGGGTCTCTGCTTTGAGGTAATGACTTGCAGTGAGCTCTGGCAGCGTTTGATTTTGACAATTGATTGGTTCGGTTCATACTTCCCAGGCACAGCTAACTCCAAATCTTGACAGCGGAGAAGTTTAGGAGAAACATACTGAAGCTCCAGGGATGTCAGCTGTTAAAGGTAAACAATACAATTACCAGTAAGTACTTACCGTATTTTTTGGGGCATAGGCCGATATTTTTTTTCTCCGATACGCGAGCATCGGCTTATCCTCTGGATCGGCATATCATAGGCTCGAAGTTGAAAAAAATGAAACAGTTAAATACAAAATCCACTGCTTTTATCCATTGTAACAGTTTATTAATTTTTCCATAAGCATTCGTGTATGAACCCAGGAAACTATTGTTGCATAATAAAAAAGAAAATGAAACCGTGTAGAATGTAATATGACAGAATTTTTGTGATTTTTTCATGGCTGCGTTCATGGGAATCAGTTGTCTTGGGTGTAGAATAAATAAAATGCTTTGTTTTTTACAATTAATTTCCTGTTAGTTGAAATAACGGTATTCTGGTGTTGTGTGTATACACAAGTGTGATAACCGTGACTTGGACGTTGTGTACACCGTTACACTTCCTTGCATTGACTGTGTTTGTTAGCAATGCAGCTTCTTTGCATAATGGTAAGTCACTACTTAATTAATTAATGGAAAAGAGCATAAACTAAATATTTTCTCTGTGGTATTTTTTTTTCTTATTCATGGCGATTACGGGGGATAACTCAATTTGAATATGAAACCACGTGTTGAGCTAATGGACGCTATACCTCGTATTAACATGTAACTTTCAAAGTATAACTTGATCAAATGAAATTTAGCAATAATGTATTGATGAAATATAAGATGTTTGGTAAAATATAATACTTAGTCTATCAGACAAAACCACAGAGGTTGGTGTTGCAATAAAATTACATTGTGTAAAATCATGATACGTATATATACCGACGAATACAGAAGAGATCAATCAGCCACAAAACACAGAGCCAGATCTATTTTTAAAAATTGCTTAAAATATATATGTTTAGCAAATTAAATAATTTTAATTACTCTTTTAACTTTCTACATCGATATTCTTGAAAGTATAAATGGTGACTTCCTTAATCAGCGGTTATACTTTCACTGGTAATCATCGATTGAAAATCTGCCTATCCCCCAGATCGGCTAGTCTAAGGATTTTTCCTGAATTTTGCCTGAAAATGAGCAATTCGGCATATGCCCCGCATCGACATATGCCCCGAAAAACATGGTAGAACCTGGTTAAGATTAAATGTAAATTTTCTAATAAGCATCCACCAACTTTATATCGTGGTAGGACAGTATGCAAAAGTCTGAGTAATTCTGCATTTGAATGCTATCAAATCAACTTTCTTTTTCTAAATGTACATGTAGACTTTCATGACATTCCAAGGTTTTGACCTGCATTGTTACCCGTACAGGTGACATTTACCTGAGGCAGCTGTTTAGAGATTCTCCGGAAAACATGGTAGTAGAGATCCCAGGCCTGGGTCAGGTCCTTGACGTTCTCTGATCTTTGGTACTTCCTACACCATTCCTGGGCCTCCATCAGGTCACGGCCGTACGCCTACAGAGTAACACACACCATATAAACAAACAAATGTATCATTGATAGGATAAAATTCAACTAGACCAATAATGGAACTTTTATGAAAGAAGTTACTCTACTCCTTAAGTACATTGTATAATAAACTGTAAATCGACTATTATTCACGACAACTTGATAATTTGGCAATCTATCAGTAATAAATTGGTTTGCAACGACTGAATTTCATGAGCTTTTTTCATTTAAAATAATAAATACATAAGACATTACAGAATTGGTAGTTCGCATCAAGAAATATAAGCAATGAAGAGGTACTGTATACAGGGAAATATTTGCCCCCGTTTTATTTTTGCCCCTTTCGCCCTTGTTGTCAGAGGGCGAATTTAGGATTAGGCAAATTCTAATGTTTCAAGTTACATGTATTTCTCTTTAAACACAACTGTCTCTGGGTGAATTCAAGATGGGGCGAAACTGTTTGCAAGTGTAGAAGGGCGAAAATTACATGGGGCAAAAATAACCCTGTATACAGTACTGGGAACTTCCAAACAAATAAAAGTTGTGGAGACTTAAAATGATGTCACTGATTACCTGATTAAATGAAGTTTCCTTAAGGGTCTGGGGGCCGCGCTCCACCATGTTATGTAGTGGCTCCAGGGTAGAGAACATGCCCTTGATGTCCCTCTCCCCAAAGTACAGCCTAGAGGCCTCCTCTAGTCCCTCATGCCACAACTCATGCCAAAGTATGGCAACTCGGATCAGCTCCTCACTCACCTAAACAACAACAAAATTAGTTAATACAAATTCTGCTTAATATGAACCGACTTTCAAGGATAAGACTATTTGAAATTGGTATATGACATGATCAAGCAGGTGTTACTAGAAAATGATGTACAATAAATGTAATAAATACAAATAAAATATGTAATTGTCATGGAGCATAAGATGGTATTTTGTGTGACTCAATTTCTGAATAGAAAGAACTTATGGTCTTGTTTTAGTAACAAACATAATGTTATATACAATCATGTACTGGTATGTGTAAGACATTTGGATCTTACCAGCATGGCCTGTTGTACCAGAGTGTTGCTGTGTTCACACATGTTCTTCAGAATTTTGTTGGCTGCAGTTTGGCGAGCAGGAACATTAGACTTGGAGGCCACAGTCAGGGGGTAAATCAAGGCCTGAAATAAATGTAACAGTCCAAGCATCTTAATCAGCCTCTTTTAATCATCAACTTACATGTACATTCAAATAGAGCAAAATATGTTGTAAAACATGTATAATGTGGGGGGCAGGTACTTTATTTTTTAATTTTACTGCAAGATTTGAATAGGAGAATAATTTAATTTTCATATTTTAAATTCAATTATTACTCTTGAGACAAATTACCTGAGGGTGAGCCTTGCCAATGTCGATCAAGAGCTGACTGATGAGACGACTGACCAAGGGGCGGGGAATGTCAATCCTGGCAATCAATTGAGGAATCACCTACAAATAAAAGGAAATAATTCATCTTTCTCAATGCAAACCTAAACAATACACGCACATGTACATGTATGTACAAGAAAAATGACTAGTTTCTTCAGCTTTTTTACAATACCCAGGTTGTAAGAATCACATAACTCACTTGTAGCCAGTTCTCCACCTGTATAGTTTTCAGTCCATCATTCAATGCCTCATATACCTCTAACCACTGACCATAATCAAACATCAGCGTCAACAACCTACATGTAAATATGAAACAAAATGAAGCATGAAAATTCCTACTTCATGGATCTTCTCTAACAGCATGAAGAGGTAATTAATACATGTATAGAGTCATGATGCCTACCGGTACAGCATGAAGTTGCTAGAATCTACACAATTTACCTGAGTGTGTCCTGTAAACTTTTATTCTGGGACAGAGAGATGGACCTAAAGAATCCCTGCACAGCTAGGACACAGTATTTATGCATCTTGGAGGCGGTCTGTAAGCAACGAAACAAGACTGGTAAAAATGAAACTCTAATGAACAAAAGATCAACTTTAGCTATAACTATGAGGGATGATAAGGGTAAAGGGAGTCTACATATTGTGGTTTCTTTAATATTCGGTGGTATCAAATTTATTGGATATACTGTACATGTAGTAAAACTCAGTTTTGAGGATATGTATATTTAAATTCATAGAGGATGGTTCTTTGAATAAAACCTGTTATCACATACATGTATCTTACTCAGGTGAAAATTTAATCTCGTAAATATTGTTCAAAACATATTACCGAGACACTGGTGTCTGTCTTTGGTGAGAGGGGCGCATCTCCTCTCCCTGGAGGACCAATATCTCCAGGGGACTGGGGCTGATTGCCCAACTTCTCTGATTGTTTGTAAAATAAGACCGCTTCATAGTTGATAAGAGCCCATCCATGCCACGCCTACCGTAAACAAAATACAAATATCAATCAATTGAAATTTTTTAAAAGGTAACATGTACTTGGTGAGAGAGCATTTTCTGTTTGAGAAATTTGATCCCTACCTTGTACCAGTATTTGTCGTATTCTGTGGCCAGGCTGTAGTACTCTAGAATCTGGGTCACTGATTCCTCGTTCACTCCATACAACATGTCCGCCCAATCTCCCAGCTTCAGGTAACACCTGTATTATAACAAAATATGGAAAAATTGTATGAAGAAAGTCAAACAGAGTCATCTACATTATTATACAGGATAAAAGATATTTTAGTAGGTCTGGAAAGTCTAAAAGTAGCGTGAACCCAATTCTCATTTACAAAATCAGAAAATAGACATGACAATTTATGTGATTTTATCATAACATGTTACATGTATATCATTGAAGATTATAATTATGATTTTAAAATTTGAATAACTTTACCTGGCCAGCAACTTGTTCAACTGAGTTCTTTGTTGAGTATCCTCAGGAGTTATCAGCTGGAGAGCCCGAGTTTGAAGTGAATGTTGGACGAAATGTTGCAATTTACCATAAGCTTCTTTCTGCAAATTTTGATTTTTTAAAATTTCAGTATGTGAACATGAAAATGTGACAACATTTCAATTAAATTGGTGAATGTAATACACTTACATATGTAAATGTAGATTTATAGTCTTTTTACCTTCTGATTGCTCTTAGATTCAATAGCCTTTTTACCTTCTGATTGCTCTTCCACATGTGTTTGAGGTAAGCAAAGGTGACCTGAGGGTTGGTGGTAGGAATGGGCTTATCACAGTTCTTAGCAGGGTCCATTCCCAACAGCATCACCAGAGTCTTGTGGGAAAGGGCCTACAATTTTATACATTCTTTGATAAAAAGAAGACATTAATTTCTTTATTACTTGTGATGTAAATATAGATATTTCCTGCAAACACACAGAGCTGCTGTACTAGTCCAACAGTGGAGAAGAACTGTTATAAAAAGAGAGGAATGCAGCTAGATAGCCTAGCTGGAATGCTACTAGAAAGAATAATCTTACAGTGACCAGGCTACGCTCAGGTCACAGTAAGAATTCGTCCCATATACTTGCAATGTAGCAGCCGCGAAGCGGATCTGCTTCGCATCAATTTTAAGTCTGTTAAAAATAATCTGCAAGGGAAAAACAAATTTTTATACATTACAAACCTTTTTGAACATGCATATGTAGTTAAATCCACTAAATATCCATTCAATGGGTTGTACCAAGGCATTTTGTTAATATACACATTTGAATTTGCCTGCCATTTTGTCGGAAATCGCACTCGGAATGTCTCGGATTTTATCATTAACATGGCGACTGTAAACAGCGATTTTTCAAACGTGATGTTAAAAGTGGCATTGATTTCGTTGCAAAAACAATTAATGTGGAAAATGGGATTATAAAAGAGCAACATTTTAGGTAGTTGAGCCTTATCATATGAAAATTTAGGTGAGATACAGCTCGATATATTTTTTTTATTTGCTACGAAGCGATTATATGGGACGAATTCTATCGTTAAACCGGGACATCTGTCATTTTAACGATAGAACATTCTATCTAGAATGCTACAAAATCAGCATCTAGGGACAGAGAGAAATAGAAAGACAGCATTACTGCCTAATATGCCTTCTGGTGTAGAGAGAATTAAGGTTAAGTAAAAGTACCACTGACCAGTCTTCCACTCTTCCTGCACAGGCTGGCGTACTTCAGCCATGTTTTCATGTCTTCCAGGGGTGACACGACCAGAGAGCGGACCTGGATGATCTTCTGCCAGTCTTCCACCACACGCTGACAGCCCTGGAGGCGGTCCCACCACATGTGCTTGATGGCCTCCTGTCGCTCAGGAACCAGTTTAAACTGCATGACCTCCTCCAACTCCGACAACATCTGGACATTCACCATGGCCTAGATAACAGAATCAAATCCATAAATACAAAGAAAGCAAGTTGAAAGTCATATAATACCAGTGTAATTAGTTGGGGACTTGAGACTTGGTTTTAGAGATGTGAAAAGTTTGTTTACCCCATAGGCTCTGTTGTAGCTCTCCCCTGCCATAGCTGTCAACTCTGTGTCTAGAATATCTCTGGCTTTGTCAATGCACTGAAATCAAATGCATCATTATTCTTAATCCTTTCATAATTTAATTCCATAACAATGACATGGTCATCACATTTTGTACCTTCAGATTTTTTTGCTTTTTATTACAGACAGAGTGTGTACCTGTTGTGCTAACTGGTAGTTCTCTGTATGGAGAGCGAACAC
>WFKH01010931.1:6238064-6257286 GCA_016163765.1 Magallana hongkongensis | reverse complement strand
TAGTAAAGTAAACTTGACATGATCTAACATTGATACTGACCTCTCTAAACGTCTGATCTGCAGACCTGATGACAGCCAGGTAAGCTGGGATCACCTGCTGGATGTACGGAACACACTTAATTCCCAAACTCTTAAAGATGAATGTGATCGCCTGGACCACCATCGTATGGTGCTGTGAGAGAGATGGGTCACGGATTATCCGCATCAGCGTTGCTATGGCAATGGCTGGATAGATCTCCTCAAGAGTGGTAGAAGCGGTCATGTTGGCTAACATTTCACTCGTGTTCTCTGGATAGAAACATAAACCTGAACCTGAACTTTATTTATTTTACAACGATTGATAAACAAGTTCTACAACTTATATTAATATCTTTCGTTGGCACGGATGTTAGCGCGAGGGGGTCATTGATAGAAACATACACATGTATTGAAAGCATTATATTTTTTGTTATCAATATTACTTTACCTCTACATTGTATAAACATCACAAAAACTTTTCAATTAATTTAGAACAGTATTCTACATCTGGCAATAAGATTTGATTTTCACATGAATAAATTTAGTACAGAGAGTATTAATGTCTTACCAGGCTGGTTGCTGTCAGAGGATAGCTTTGTATCAGATGCACTAACAGAGTTAGATTCATTCCTCTGAATCATTCCCTGGTTCATCTTATGTTTGTGTGGATCCAAGGCTCCAAGCAAACCAAGCACACGAATCACCTATAAAGCCATACTCAGTAATTAATTATGTTGAAAATACATGAAAAAACAGAAAAAGATTTGTAATCATTACATATGAATCTTTTATCTTTCAAACAAATGGGATATATAATGTTATAGACTCACTTCTCTTCTGATTCCTGTAGCTTGTTCTGTTTTCAAGAAGTTAAGGAGAACTTCCAGCAATGAGGGGTAGCGTTTGTATGGCTCAATCACGTATCCTGTACTCTCAACCAGCTGTCCCAGGGTCCACAGTGCAACCTACGCATTAAATTAGATTTACAGATACATGTTTATCATTGCATTTAAAATATCACTGATCAAAGAAATGCAAATTGTGTGGTACAATTTATGTAACATAATAGTGTATCAAAAGCAGCAAAAAATTAAAAACTTGAACATAGATTTTTTATGAAACTAAATTTACCTCTCTTTTCTGTAAAGATGATGAGTCTTGCAGCATTTCCAATATCAAGGGAAGTAACTCATCCATCCACTTCCTCATCTCTGTCCCACTGACCTACATTTACAACCAAGATCATTGCATTGAGAGTAAAACAAAACAAACTACAAAACTAGAAGAAGACATTTTAAATGTAAATAAAAAGAAGAATGAGTGATTTTGCTCATCAGTGCTTTTACTCTTGCTGCCCCTCTACCTGTGCCTGTTCTCCTATGGCGACCAGTACACTGATGGTGACGTTGGGGTTCGGGTCAGGCTCCTTTAGTTTGGGGATCAGGGCGTTCAGTATGGGTTCCATGTACGGGCGCACCAGGCGGGCTGCATTAGCCACCAGGTGGCCCAGCATCTTAGCGGCTTGTTCTTTGTTTCTTCCCACCCCACTGTACTCCAACTCTGTTCTGATCTGTGCATAAGAAGATGTTCATGTATTAATGCTTACCACTTCAATGTTAATTTATTCTAGTACATCTTTATTACAATGGATGACCAATTTATCATCTCTTGACAGAGACATTAAAAAAAATCAGAAAATTTCAACAAACAGAGAAGTTAGGTATAATTCTTTTATTATTTCGAGAATAATTGTACATACATGTAATATTCAATTTCTACTAAGAAAATGTGGTATGAAATATTTTTTCTCAATGTCAGACCATATTTAAAAAAACACCAAAATCTGTGTATACCTGAATAAGTGTTTTCCTCAAAGAAGGCATCACATATGCTGGGTTTTTACTGCTTAGTCGACCAATGATACAAATAGCTAGCTCCCGAATCTCAAACACCTCATCATTCAGGGCCACAAACAAGGCAGACAGATTCTCTGCTTGGGCTAGATGAGGATCAAACCGGTCATCCATAGAAACCAGAACACAGTATCTGATGTCAGAATCTGAAACATCAAAATGTTTGTTTATATTCAGCTGTATCAATATAAATGTAAGAGAATCGCTTGGAATGACTTCTATGCAAGGACATTTACGGTTCCCCAATATATATGTATGCATTGTATTTTGGACTTGCATGAACATTTTGAGGAGTTACCCTTTCCCCCAGTTTCATTCACCTACATTTATAATGGCCCCATCCTACAACTTACCTGTGTCTGTGATGCCCACCACCAGCAGCTTATGTAACACCTCAGCCACTGTATTCATGGCCGCTATGCTGATCTGTCCTTGACTATTGGCAAGTAGCTGAAACCAAAACAAAAAAGGACTATATATGATAAGGGCCTAAAATGGCCCCCTAAAATGAACATCATCATTTTCCTATCATTCTTTGTTTTCTTAGTATAGATATGTATGTGATGTGTTTACATAATATTCATTTTGGTTCAAGTGCCCACAATTTAGAAATATGACATTGTAAAGACAACCTTTTCCCGCCATTTTGGCATTTTTAGCGTAAAACAGCTTGTTTTCAAGCAGTTTTTCCTTCCGAAAACATAGAGCGCATTCTTGAACAAATAAAATATTTTAATCAGAGATGTATCTAGCCCAGACTAAGAAGTGACAAAAATATTTTCCTTGTTCAAGCATGCGCTCTATATATCCCATTCGTAAATAGATAAGAAAAATGTCAATTTTTAGCTGATTTTGTTTGAATTATAGAAATGGCGTCACTTTTGACGTCATATACTACCAGTGAGTGCAAATAAATCAAATAAATAGATGAAAAATATATTTTATATCAACTCTTCTAAAAAATTAGTTAACATTTTATTGTACCCGAAACACTTAAAAATGGCGAATTATGGGGGCCAAATTTAACTCTTATCATATATAGTTCTTTGCAATTTTTTTCTGTATTTAATATGCAAAGTAATAGCCCTTTCACAGAGAAAGACTACAGTACTTGTTTATTAGGATTTTATTGTGTTTCATACCTGTAAGAGTGGTGTCAGCAGCCTAGCACAGGTACGGACGGCTTCCATGCGTATCTCCTTGTGGTCGCTGGAGAGGTACTGCTCAGCACAATGCTGGACAAACTGGGTCAAAGAGTGACCTAAAATTACAAAACAAAGAACACATGATAATATGAAAAGATTAAGAACTCTAAAATTCAAGCATATTTAAAACACCAATTAGGCTACAAAGATACATGTACGGGTATGTTGTCAGATCATAAATAAGTTGTTCACCTTCAAAATCAAAACTTCCCAGAGTTTTTAATGCCAGTGTTATGCTTGTAGCATCTTGAATGTCTGCTAGATTTGTTAAGGAAGCTAAAAAGAACAAAATTAATATCACTTTTCTACAGAATCACATGACAATCAAATTTTAAAATCTGTAGATTAATCAATAATCAACATTGCACAATTATAAAAATAAAATATAATTTAAAGAATTTTCACCTGACATAGGGAAGGGTTGTAGGGGACTTTTGGGGGCCCCTGGATGGCGGAGCTGTCTCCCCATTAAGATAAGTGAGAGATTCTTTAGCAGACCCTCTTGAATCTCTTTCTTTAGTTGTGGGATCTGTATAGCAAGATCACGAAGGGCTGCAGTCAAAGCAGGACTGAAGGAAAACAATCAACATCACGTAACAGTGTATAAACTTAGAGAGGTGAAAAAGTGATAAACAACAATATTTGTTTTGAAGTTTTATCTTACCTCAGACCAGTGGCAAACATGGAGTCTAACAGATCTCTGACATCCTTAATCATGGCAGGACCTACAGCTCTGGCCAGCATGCTAATACAGGTAAAAACTGATGGATCCACTACCATATTCTTCTGTTTCCTGTGATTTATTAATACCAATTTCATTCAAATCTCATTTCATTAATGCTAAACTAGTAAAGAAAGCTGTAAAAGTAAAATCATAAGCATTGTAAGAAAGAGTTCAAACACTGAATACTTTACTAGACTAGACATACTTGGCTGGTAGGTCTTTGGGAGGGAGGGAAGCCCTGATGACCTCCAGGATCCCGGGCAGGTATCGGACAATGTTGTCCTGGACAGAGATGGCCAGTAGTCCAATGGCCTGGAATGTGGAGGTCTTGTCTCGTGTTGTTTTCAGTGACCCCAGCAGGAAGCTTATTGTTTCATCCAGGTATCTATCCAATTATCAACAAGATGCAAACAATATCAGTATCATAAAAAGTCAATTTATACTTTTATTACAGTAATATATATTATTGAATACAAGGATATTACACATTCAAGATCACATTCATCACTTACAGTCGAGAGAATTCATGTGGTTTGAAGGCGGCAAGACGAGGGAAGATGACTTGTAAAATCAGCTGGATGTGAACACTTTTGCTGTTCTTGTGTCTCAAAAGTAGGGCACACACCTTCAAGACAAATATACATAAATATACGTCTACTGTACAATATAGGTCAAGTATCACTGATATTTCTCTTTCTTTAAACGTACCTTATCAAAATGGCTTTCCACAAGCTGTTTACAAGTTCGACTTTCAAAACTGATTTTCTGCATGTTATGCCGATTGCCAGACATAAAGTTGTTGATGGGGAATGCTTTGTGTTGGAACTGCTGCAGGGCTAGAGAACTGGAGGGTGATTTGTGGGTCTTTGACATCTCCTAAACGAGTAAAAAGGATATTCTATTGTGGTATACATGTATTTTGCAAAAAATTAAGAACAAACAGCAGTCATCATTGAAATAGCAGTAGTATCTTTGTATAACATAAACATCTAAATGCCCTCAGACCTTCAGAGTCCTTTCATGTTGATACTGCTGGTTTGTTATATCTTCCATTTCCATTCTTAGCCTCTGTGGAAGAAAAGTTGGTAAACATTGATATAGTATATCAAACCAAATCTTAAACAAGAGGCCCATGGGCCACATCGCTCACCTGAGCAACACTGGCTTACCTGAGCAACACCGGCTTTATATGGGCGTACAAAGGATATTGTGCCATATGGCTCTCGGTAGATTAACAAACAATGAATATCCGAATTTTACACTTATATTTGCATATACAATAAAACTTGGTTATAGCGAAGTCCGAGGGACCAATGGATTTACTTCATGATATCCGTAATTTGTTGTAATCGTATAACGAATCTGTGATACTAACTATAGCGAATTCACTATAGACATGTTTTCTTTCACAAGACTACAATTTTTGCAAATTGCGGCTTAGAATGAAAATGCATTCTTTTGATACCTTTAATAATCGAATGTAAATTGAAAAATTCATGTGAAAATAAATTCAATCGAACTATTATGTTAAATGGTAGAGCAAACTTTTTAAATTATGAAGAAATTCTTAATAAAACTGTAAAATTTTGTCATTATTCTCCTCTTTATCACTATATCCATAAATTCTGCAAAATTTTTGCAAACATTTCAAAAATGTAATTGGTCTTCTCCATTATAAACGATTGTCGTTCACCTGGCATGAATTCATATCATATGACGTTTCATAACTGTGACTGTTAAATAAAATTAACTGAAAAATGTTGTTACATGATATGTTAAAGAGCTATAATTCAAATCAATGTTTTGGCAAGCATGTCGCTCTTTTGTACCCACAATAAAGGCCCACCCATTATTTTTATCTTTATTATAAAACAACAAATGTCTACAAACAATGATGATTTTCCGCTGCAATAATTTTTTAAGAACAAGTTACGATATAATGCTTTAATCCTCATAATAATAATATGTCAGAACTATGGAAACTGTTTAAAAGACGTTGTTTTTATTTACTTTTGTTTGAAAAACTATCAAAAAATTGGGTAGATTTTATGCAATTCATCGTTTAAGAAGGGGCACCAGAAAGTAGTTACAATACAGCACATCATCTTTTTAGCAAGACTTGTCTAATGATCAACCAAAATTTCAGCGCCAATCGTAGAATTTTAGGCAAGATACATAGCTTGGTTTGAGTCATGTTTTTGTTTACATGAGTTTATTACATTCAACTTAAGATTTTTAAACTTGGTATTTTCTATTCAGCATAGCTGCATTTAAAATGTAAACTAACTAAAGCATGTCCCTATAGCGTTGTGCGCAAAGCTCTGCATCTTGCTTATAATTCGAATCTCGACTCTCAGATACGGATAGTAAATAGAAAATTGTAAACAATTAAAACAAAAGAAAAATGCACTAAAACAAAGAAAGAACACAATTTTTTTTTTCATCATATAAACACTTATATATTTCTAGAAGCGAAAATAATCTCCGATTAGACTGAAAATGCCGAGCATCTTAACAAAACATGTTACATTAATCAACAATTTCGAAGAGATCGTACTGCATTACATGTACCAATAGAATGAATAGTATTTTATAATTTATATGTTACATGTAATTAGTGCATCCGATTTTGCCCAATTTGCGCAGGTACATGTTAACAATCGGCTGTCTGAGTTACAGAAGTCTACATTTGATTCGATACGTAAAAATTCTAAAATACATGCTATAGTTCCCCTCAAGTTAAAAAGAAAAGAAACGAAAATCAAAACAAGCTAAAACCACCGTCACACGTGAAAATGTCAACGCATTGAAATATCTAACCTCAATTTACTTCATAAAAACGGCACAAATATAAATTGGATGTTTCAAATATTCCCTTCAAACGTAAACTGTTGCACAACAAGCAAATTCATATTTGTCAGTATGACTTGTTTATCACGCGTCAAACATGGTTGCTCCAAACAGAACTTTCGTTTTCGACATATGAAATATCGAGCCCGAAGTTAAACTGATTGACCCCCATTCTCTCTGTCTTATTTTTATTTTTGTAAATTACTCAAATTTGAAACAGAATTAGCCAATAATTTTTGCAATTTATATTTTCCTTACCATAAGGATTATCTACGCTAAATTACGTTGAATTTGACTCAGTAGTTTTTGAGAAGAACATTTTTAAAAATGCACCCCCCTTTTTCTACAGTTTCGAGGTTTTCTCCGCTTTGAATAAAGATCAGTCTTTCATTTCTGCAATTTATATTCAACATACATTAAGGATGCTTTGTGCCAAATTTGGTTGAAATTGGCCTAGTGGTTTTAGAGAAGAAGTTCAAAATGTGAAAAGTTTACAGACGAACGAAGGACAAAATATGATCAGAAAAGCTCACTTGAGCTTTCAGCTCAGGTGAGCTAAAAATCTAAAAAGTTTTGATGTTTTACTCCAAGTAAATTTGATAAATACACCTTTATCAAATCAAGCTGAAGAGCATTCCTGTGCAATGATTTAAACCCATTTCCTTATTACCTCTCCCTCAATATTACTACATCTCAACAGTTCATTCATTATGAGAAGGGATCCATGAGCCCAGTCATCTCGAGATAATTTCTTCTCTCTTCCCTGCAACTCATCATACAGTTTCACAGCCTCGTCATAACATTGCTAATAAATGAAGACATTTGTTTACTGTAAATCAATGATATTCATGTATATTTGCAATCAAATTTTGCAGTTTTGTAATAATGTAATATTGCAATAATGTAATCACTACGTACCCTGTACCACTGAGCCTTCTGAGTGGCCTTGCTCTCTCGCTGTGAGGTCACCGCCAGAGCGGCCCTTAGGGCTGCAACAGCTCCTTCTCTGATGTTGGGCTAAAATTTACAAAATAAAACCATAACTGATTTCAAGTATGTTATAACAAAATTCTTGGACATATGTAGAAAATCTGAATTTCTACTCATACCTACCCATATTTGTATTTCAGTTTTCCACAAAGTTAAAATACAAATGCAACTTCTATTAAGTCTTACCTTTGGATCTCTAACAGCATTGAAAATACAATCAAAAAACTGCTGTACTTGTTGAAAGAAGAATGTTGGTGTATTAACAGCAAGTTCTTTCAGTACCAGAACCTATCAAATATATAAAAAAAAAATCATGCAATGTACATACAAGAAAAACTGTCATTCAACTTCTGTTTATCTTTGACAAATATATAAGTTTAGTTTTTTAAACTTTCAATATAAAAAATAAAAGAGATGATCAACTCACAGCAGCTAGTCGCTTGCTTTCCTGTCGATCACTAGTTAACCACTCTAAGGCCCGCTTCACTTCATGCTCCACATACTCTGCAGCATAGGAGCCTGAGGAGTAGGCCAACCAGCCCACCGCTCGGGCAGCCATCTCCATGACTGATACATCATTGGACGGTAGAAGATTCCGAAGGTAATTAGAGAACCTACTTATTCTGGTGGAGGTGTTCCCGACATCAACTCCTGTGAGACTAACTATAAAAGGGATAAAGTTATTTTTTCTAAAGAATAAAAAAACCATGCAATAAGTCATATTTCTAAAAATCAAAATAATTTTCTATAATAGTGCATATCATTATGCTATACAACATTACATACCTATGGCCAATATACCGCCTTTGCGCTCATTCATATCTGAACTGGATACCATTTCAAAGATGAAATGGTTGAACTTATCCATGAAGGTTGTGTGGTATTCAGAGGGCATTTCCCGTAACTCAGTGACCACAAAGCGGTATAAATCCATGGCAGACTTATTTCTAACATCTTCATTTTTATTTTTTAACCCTGTCACAAACTGGGTTATAATTTCTTGCAGATGTTGTGTCATTTTTGTAAGTCATCCACTTCACTGACCTAAATTCTTAGTGATGAGCATCTGAAATTGAAGGTTTTATAACCTTACAACAACTGCAGAAATTTAACATATCTATTTACTAATACAGAACACCAGTTAATGGGGTTCTGTGATTGTGGTTATGTGCATCACATTGTATTATGATAAATATTATGAATAATGTTAGCTTTGACAAATCGCCTACGCCCCCAAATACTTCATTATAAACTCGATATCTACTTTACGACACTCGATTTAACAAATGTATACACATTTAGCTTTTAATATAAAACCTACAAGGTTCCATGGAAGCTTTACGATAGTAAAAACAATGCAGTTCAAGGCATCTCATAGAATAACATAATCATGCTTTCCTTGATCAAGTTCAACCGGATGTAAAATTATTTACGACAATTGACAGGACAAGTACACGTTTTGATTTTTAGGACGATCCGAATGGCAGAATGCATTTACATTTATAACAAGAAAGATTACAAAAATTTTAATTTGGTCCTCATTTCATTCACTTAGTGAAACATTTTACGACATTCCATCTTGTATTACTTCCGTTTTCTGTTTTGACCATGAGTACCCGTACCAAGCATGACGTTAATGGCACAGAGAATTACACGAGCCATTCTGCAAGGACAGATCGGACAAAAATGTCTTCATTTTCCTTGAATCTCAGAAAGTATTTTGTGGCCCTCCGTCCATGGTCTTTTACAGCATCATTGACGCCAGTAGCCCTGGGAAGCACCCTTGCCTATAAAGGTACAGGTGACTTCAGTATCGGTGTCTTTTTGGTGACTTGTCTGTCGGCATTGTCGGTTCATGCAGCTGGGAACTTAGTGAACACTTATTTTGATTATCTGAAAGGCATAGACAGCAAAAAGACCAGTGATGACAGAACATTGGTGGATAATGTTCTACCCCCAGCTGTTGTTTCAAATCTGGGAGCATTATTTTACATAGTAGGATGTCTTGGATGTTTCATATTGACAATCATCTCTCCAGCAAAGATGGAACATCTTGCGCTCATGTACTTCGGAGGACTGTCTTCAAGTTTTCTTTATACAGGTGGTCTCGGACTGAAGTATATCGCCTTAGGAGACTTGCTGATTTTTCTCACGTTTGGACCACTGACTGTCATGTTTTCATATCTTAGTCAATCAGGTCAGTTATCAGTGATGCCAATTCTGTACGCACTGCCATTGGCTCTGAACACAGAATCGATTCTGCATGCAAACAATACTAGAGACATGGAATCAGATCGAAAAGCTGGAATTGTCACCATGGCCATACTCCTTGGGAAAACTGGATCATATTTCTTCTTTGCATTTTTATTATTTGTGCCATTCATTATGTTTGTGTTGATGGGACTTCATTTCTCGTTTTGGATGTTTATACCTTTGATATGTGTTCCAGAGGCCTTTAGTTTAGAGCGTGTTTTTCGAGATGACAATTTGCAAAAACTGCCACAGAAAGTAGCCAAATTGAATTTACTATTAGGAATTTTATATACTGTAGGTTGTATGTTATCTACCAAAACTGCTTTTGTTCTATAAATGGTATTTAGATGTTGTTCATTTTGTGCGTTTGGTTTTGTTTTACATAAAAAAAAATATACCAATGTCAGGCAATGTGACATGCAATTTATATTACATAATTTTAATTTAAATTGAGACAAAACAATCGGTAGATATTTTATTGATCATGAAACTTGCTTGTGTTTACAGTATACCAGCATTATATTAGTTTGCATGCAATGTTCACAATATATATTAATCAGCCATGACTCATGAATATTTGTCAATCTGTGTAAACATAAATTCATAATATATTTATTAAAAATTACTGAAGCTTTTAATTATGAAATTTCATTTCATAGTAAACCTTTTTCACTGCCCATGATTAGTGATTTTGAAAATAAGTAGTTTGCTAATAGAAGGTGATCTACAGTATTGTATAGCAAAGCTTCCGAGTATAGATGCACAGTAAATGATACAGTCAATCTTCGTTATCTCGAACTAGATGGGACTGTTGAAAAACTTTGAGATATCCGAGTATTCGAGATATTGAGGGTAAAATACTTTAGAAAATAAGTGGTTGGGACTTGCAAATCGCTTCGAAATATCTATTGTATTCGAGATATTGGTGTTCGAGATATCGAAGTTCAACTGTATTTGACAAACTATTGAATTATTAAAATTCATGGTGGCCAATTTTCACAGATTGTGAATTTTGTGGAGTGGCTTGTAACAAATAAGACTTTGTTTAATAATTTGTTGAGAATGTAAATACCCAGGAAATCCAAGAAAATTGAGCCACCACAAATTCAACTGATCTTGCTTACTCATCTGGCATTTTATGAAATTTAGTACACATCCCACTTGTCTCATTGATATTTTAATAGCAGGAATGTTCAGACCTGAATGAAGTATTGATGTAAAATTTGTCAATTCTTATATTTAAAGATATTTATTGTCCATAAATACTTGTGATTTGAGGATGTAAAATTGTGCATTATGAAAAAATTGTTCACATCTCCTAAAAGATGAAGTGACCTGTCCCTGGCTCAGCTCAGCTCAGATAAAAGATTCATATTTTGACATCTGGGTTGAACAAACTTGAACTTGTGAGATTGACACCTACATTACCAGGAATTTATGTAATCTATGAATCATTTGGTATTATTTTATATGATCATTTTGTGCAACTATACCAAAGAGCATCCCATTAAACAGGCCTGCCATCAAAAGTCCAAATCAGTGTAAACATCAGCATGGGATAGGTCTTGCTAAAAATATTACATGTAAATATACTTTTGTAATAGATATAGAAAATTCTTTTTTTGAAATCCCCATGACATTTTTAGGTATTGTTAAAATATATATTACAAATCTGATTTTTTTTCCAAAAGTTCACCTGCTTTGTTTCTCTTTTTCTTCTGTACTGTATTAAAGTGAATAGATAATGTCTTTTTGAATTAGACCCATATAGTCTTAAGTAATTTATATTGACCATACATATATATAACATTAGAATCACATTTCATGAATAATTTATAATAACATAATCTTAATTTATGATAAAACTTTCTTTACATTTTATGTTATCTTCCAAACAATGAAAGAATATCATTGCAAGTTTTGTCACGACAAGGGAATGAAGGTCACGCATGCATTAAAAGTGGTTACCTGCAACTTTTAAAACATTACTAGTATTTTGCATATCTAAAATCATAATTCATTATAATACCGTAAAGTTGGCGTAAACCATACCATTTTGGTCAAGGAGGGCCATGTAGTTACTCAGGAGTAGATCTACCCCAATAACCAAAGCACTCAATACAAAATACAGACAAAGTACTGGTACATGTATTGTGTATTCCTAGATTCACATTCCATGCAGATTTTGAAAGCTGAGCTCCAAGTTCAGTGAACCTGGTCTTAACATTATTTATTAGAAAAATACAAGTCATATGGAATCCATAGTTCTACTGGTATTTTTATTATTACTGCAAGTTTGTTATAGGGTACATAGTTTCACAGAAAGGGATATGCTTGAAACAAGTTTCAATTTTACACTCATCTGGAAAATATAGGTCCAATTCAGCATCCGAGCCAGCCTGGTATTTTGTCTCTCTAGTTGCATTTGGTTCAGGTAGGACCTATTTCTATAAAATTGGGAATAAGATACCTGTATACAAAATTGTACTGCCCAAACCTTTCTCGCTAACTAACTGTAGTTAAAAGCAGGTATGTTAGACAAGTGAACTTTCGTTTACAAACACAGAATGCGACCATCTTAAATTCTCCCAGACACAGTTAGAAATAGATACTCTTTCTAATTGACACAGTTATTTAAAAAATGTTTTAATTCGCCCAATCTTAAAGTCGCCCGCTGACAATGAAGATGAAAGGGACAAAAATAATATGGGGGCCAGTATTTCCCTGTACACAGTATTCTGTTTCTTTAATAAAGAAAATCCTTCTTGATTACCAAAGTTAAAACCAGGAACATTAAACAAGTCCAGGTTATGTCATGTCTAAAATGAAATACGACCTGCTCTTGATTACAGAACGGAGAAAGGACCACATCGGTAACTTTAATGTTAGTTTTGATGAATATCCATTGACTGATCCTATAATTTTGTAAGCTTTTGACACTTAAGGTTTTAGATTAAAGTCGGAGTAACACTTGTGTCAAAAGTGGAGTTGGGTGTCTAATTCATTACTTTCAAATGAGTGGCAACTGCTACAACATTGGCGCGAAATGTTGTAGCGAGACTGTATTGGTCTCCTTTAGTATATGAGTTCTATATAAAAATATAGGAAAATACCAAAGTTTAAAAGACAAAATGTATGGAATTTTTCTTTACAAAATAATAGTTTATAGCTAAACAAGCAATGTGCTCCAGTTGAGCTTACATTGTAAATGGCTTCTGTTAGTAATTGCTGGTGGTTATTACTGTTAGGGATACCTGTTAATGGTTGCTGTCAGTGGCTTCTGTTAGTGGTTGCTGTTAGTGGCTTCTGTTAGTGGTTGCTGTTAGTGGCTTCTGTTAGTGGTTGGTGTTAGTGGCTTCTGTTAGTGGTTGTGGTTAGTGGCTACTGTAAGTGGTTGCTGTTAGTGGCTACTGTTAGTGGTTGCTGTCAGTGGCTTCTGTGATTGATCAATTATTACTGTAAATTACTTCTATTAGTGGTTGATGTTAGTGGCTACTGTTTGTGGTTGATGTTAGTGGCTACTGTTAGTGGTTGTGGTTAGTGGCTTCTGTTAGTGGTTGTGGTTAGTTGCTTCTGATAGTGATTGTGGTTAGTGGCTTCAGTGATCGATCAGTTATTAATTACTTCTGTTAGTGGCTTCTGTTAGTAATTGTTGTTGGCAGTTGCTATTAGTGGTTACTTTTAATGGGTGCTGTTAGTGGTTGCTGTTAGTGGTTACTTTTAATGGGTGCTGTTAGTGGTTACTTTTAATGGGTGTGTTAGTGGTTGTTGTTAGAGACTGGTTCTAGTGGTTATTGTTAATGATTCCTGTTAATGGTTTCTGTGATTGCTGTGAGTAATTACTGTTAGTGACTTCAGTTAGTGATTACTGTAAGTGGTTGTTGTTTATAGTTGTGTTTAAAGGCTACTGTTAGTGATTGCTGTTAGTGATTGCTGTTAGTGGCTGTGGGTCTTTAGTCGTGGATCGTGTGTTATTACATCGCCTGAATTCTGTTGAAATTAATAATTTGGAGTTTGTGAACGAATTATGTAAATAGTATATATAAGATATATTGAGAAAAATTACACAACGCATTGTTAAATATCATGGTTTTGATTTGATAAAACGAAATGACGTTACATGTCATGCAGTTGAACAATTGTCAATATGAAAACACATAATGCTGCAAATAGTTATAGATTATAAGGAACTTTGATTTAGAAAAAAAAATGTCAAAAGATGTTTAAATATGATCAATATGTAACAACAATTACAACAATGAGAGCAACAACATAAGAATTCTGCACGGATTGACACAGTCAGGGTTTTGTGTGAAGACCATCACTAGATTATTAAAAGCCAGAAACAATGGAATCAGACGTTGTCATCTTAAATTTATAACATGGGCAGCCATATCAGATAACAGACACAATGGCACAATTAATGTTAGCTTAACGCTTATCAAAGAAAAAGGTCAAATAATGCTTAACAATCTGACGTCTTCTTTTCTTTTTTTGCCAAAAACTAGTCGTTGTATTTAACTTTGGTTAGCACTTCTTCGAGGAACAAGACCATTTCAGAACAGACGCTAAACGATCAAGATGTATTTCTTTAATGAGAGAGGATAAATAAACTGTGATATAGGATGGGTAACGCTCCTAGTGAGATCGATGACGGGGGGAGGGGGAATCGGATCACCCCCAACGTCAGCCGGCAGAACACCCAGATCACGGTCAGACCGGTGGAGGAAGGGATGGAGATGGATTTCGTGGACGATCGCTCCATGTCCCGATCCCCCAGTCAGGTGTTCGCGGAGAGAGCTTGGAAGGATTCCCCTGACGGCCGGACCCCCTCTCCCAACCCGATGTCTAATGGAGGGGTGTCCAACTTCAAAAAGAAGAAAACCATAGACAGGCTCAATCAGGTCATGGACTACGTAAGTTTCATTAACCTATGTATCAAAATTTGCCATATATCCGCACACAATTTTATCAAATTCTTAAAGGATATATCAAATATAAAGGAAATATATACCCAGAAAACATTTGAAATAATCTGCCATCAATTTTGATTATTTTTCCTACACGACATGCTATTTAAAAACATTAATCCTAAGGTTTACGTTATATTAACCATAAGCGAGATATTGCATTCTTCTCATGTATATTCTTAAAATTTTCAAAATTTCAGTCACAGTAATTCTTTTTACTTTGATATCTGTGTCACGCAAAGTTCCAAAAATCGACAAAGAAATTGATTTATTTTGAGATTTAATTGGTAGGTTGGTCTGACATTTAAAGTGTCAGCTCATACTGAACAATGATTGCGTCACGGACAATTAATCATCGATTAATTAATTAAACCTCCCCAGTGGTATCTCAATCACCGCATGCCTAGTATCACCACCCTGCGAGGATTTCTTATATTTTTCAGACTCTCCAAAAAATCATTTTTGTATGCATAAATATAAGAACAATGATCTTAATTTGGCATAAAGTTGGGTAATCTCCAATACAAGTAAATAAACTGATTCTAAAATTTTAATATTTGGGAAAATTTAACAAACAATAACTATACTCGTCTTCTATGTAGTAAACACATTTTTTTTTTTTACATACTTGTTCATTTGAAGGTTCTCCCTTGTATCTCAAGTTTCAATTCTGATTGGAGAATACCACATCTGAAATTATCAAAATTATCTGTTTATAAAATCGATATACGTTTTATTTTGGAAGTTAATTTATCTTTCCTAGCCATATTCCATGATTGCAAAGTAAATTGTTTATAAGTTCATTAAAATCGCACAGTAACATTCTCAGATATGCTATATAAATTTATAGATTGAAATAATGATTTGATATTGACATTCATCTAAGATTAATTGGTTTGATTCAAGTTCCAGTAGAAAACCTGTTAAACGTCTGATCTTTCATTGTCAGTAATAGATTCCAAAATCGTATTGCATTATAACCGTGGCCCTAATGCGATGACCCCCACCCAAATTTCTCGTGAAATGCTAGTAAAGGTGTAAAAAGAAAAAGAATAGAAAATGATAATATTTTATCACAAATAATTTACAATAAACAGAATAAGGATAATCTATGGCGGGGCAATTATGTTACAAATATATTGGCATATTTTAATCCGCGTAAAGAGAAATACTCTCTACCACCCTCAACCCTCCAAACCCCCAAAAAGTAGACCTATACAAAATATTGCAACCCATTATAAAGTATTCTGCTTCCATCTCTATACTTGCTCATTAAAATTCTTTTTCGTTGACTATAGGTTAAGTTATATGCTATTAGATATCTAATATAATATTATATTCTCCTTTTGATTTGCCACATCTCGAAGTGTGTTCTTTTTTGTTTCAGATGAGCGCCAAGCGTTCTAATACCGTTCTCTCTAACCCAGCGTCAACCAGGTCAACCCAAGAAATCGTGTACGAACTTGAAGAGGAATTCTCGGATGATATAAATAAGAAACTGGGAAAAAATCAAGTGGAAAAATATAATGTAAGAGAGAGAGAGAGAGAGAGAGAGAGAGAGAGAGAGAGAGAGAGAGAGAGAAAGCTATGATATGATGAGTTAGTCAATAGTCATACATGTATATAATGCAGACTGAGATTTTGATCAAGTAAACAAAATAAAAAGTGTTTGTTATTTAACGGCAAATTCAGTCAATAGTGTAACATGCCCCAAAGAAAACGATGTAACTCGGACTGTACCTGGTTCACTGAATTAATCCCTTCTTCACAATTAAATCATTTAAAGGTTAACCCAGTGTAGACTGAACATAATTTAGAAAGTTTAATATCTCGATTAATCCGATTAAAACAAAGAGTTGATTCTTTGCGACACTGTTCTCCTTTGTACAATGTAGCATGCCACTGCTTGGATGGATGCTTTACGCGGGGATTATGACGACACATGTCGTCTGCTGATGATGTGGGTGCTCTGTTTTAGGTAATCGAAAACTTCTTCGAGAGGATGGGGTCTACAGTGAGCGCAGGAGAAGAAAGCTCAGAGCGGGACCCGTCTCCCGATTATTATGGGGGCTCCAAAAAGCGACCCCTGGGAGACGACCCACACCCGGTCTCTATAGGTGAAAAGAAAAAGGGTTTTCCGGATGATCCCGTGGACGAGAAAAAGAACAGGCTAGCGACGTCACAACTGGTAAGTCGGTCACTAGGGAAATATAAATTCCATAAGTTATGAAATCATATTTCTTTGAGTTAATATCCGGCTCTCGAGTTTTTGGGGATGTGTGTTCTGAAAATTGTTTTATGAAAACTAGCACTGAAACGTATACCTTAATTATGTGTTTAAAGTTAGTTAAAGAAGTTTTAAATCATTCAGATGAAAATCATACACGATTGAAAGAAATTTTTGAAATGAATGTCTTAATATGTTGTAATGTTTGTATTCTTAAACAAGGTTACTATAAAGTGAGGTATAGATTATGATCAGTTAAAGATGTAAACTACAAATATGATTTCTATCAATTTAGAATTTAACACTTTTGAGTCGGATCAGAAATGATGTAAATAAACTTATTATAATAACAATAAAGTTCTGATAAGGGTTCAAAGAAACAATATAGTATTTGTCATTTCCCTTCAAATGGAGTTACATGTTAATGTTTCTAGTATAGAAAACAGCAAAACTGTTGATGGATCTCATTTCGACTGTTTGCAATCTATCAAATTAAAAAACCACCAAAAAAAAAAATAAAAAAAATACAGGTACCAAAAAGCGAATATACAGAGTCATTTTCATAGTCCCATTTTAAGCTAAACCAATCTATAACTTTAGTTTAGTCTTCATATCAGTTAGGAAATGATAGTCAACCATTAAAATAAGTTAGAGTATTTGAGTTCATTTGTATCGAAACGCAATCGTATAAATCAACTACGGACATTATATATTTCAAATCCCGACCACCTACTCGAGTCTTCAACATGTCACATATGATTTTATTTTTCATCAAGCCCGTATTTTACGGTACCCATTCCTTTGAAATGAAGGTAATATATATATATATATATATATATATATATCCCATTTATATTTTGCTTACAATACTATCTATTTCACACAATATACTATAGTACCTATTGACAAAAGAATAAAATGAATTAAACTCTATAATAAAAACTGTGCTTTAATATATATACAACATTAATGATGTTCACTAACGTACTTTTTGACACATTCCATCAGTTAGCCTCGTTTCCAACATAACACATAATGCAAGGTGCGATATGATCGGCAGGGTAACACGACATTCTTTGTACGGTACTCCGGGCTATGGGACTGGGTCATTACTCAAAGCAGGGAACCTCGTGAGGTATATTGCCCTTACATTAAGGGGGCCTTTGTTTCTCGTCAGAGCTTACATCACAGAGAATAAAGAACATTTAAATAAACACCGGGTTCTAGATCTCGCACAATGGTCCCTTTTAATAGAGACTGTCAAATCTTAAACTTTAATTAAACAAATCACCTATCTCATTATTTTTAAGGTCTTCCGTTTCCAACGGAAGACCTTATTGTTATTGCTTTGTTTCTTTTTCCCAATTCTTCTATATTATTATTTTTTTTTTCTTACAAATTTTGTGCACGCGAGATCTCCAAAACTACTCGATCGATTTTCATGAAACTTTGCGATCAAATAGATAATGATCTGAACCTTATTGCAAATTTTTTTTATTGATGACGTCACTTCTGGTTTTGAGATATCGTCAATTTAGCGATTTTCAGAGCGGTATTTTGTCGACAGTACTCCTCTTAAAGTATAGCAGATATAAACTTGAAATTTTCAGTGATAGTAGACGAAATACTAAAATTGTGCATGAAGGTTTAAAATCATATCTGTCTCCAAAAGCGTCGAAGCTCGCCTGGACCCGAAAATTGAGACTTAAAAGACGTCATTATTTTTTGAGGTTTTCATTGTTTATCTCTTTTCTGAAAAATATTTTGTTAAGACATGTAATGTAAAAAAAAGTTTATATTTAAAAGACCTTTCATTTGATATCAGGTAAAAGGAGCTGGCCCCTCAAATTAGGGAACCAAAGGGCTCTAAAGTCTTACATCTGTAGCCCTTTACTGAGAGATATTTTGTAAAAAGTTATAGAAGCAAATATGTTTATCTTACAGTTATGTATCCAAGCAATGTAATGATTTTATCATGTGTAACGTAATGAGGGGTTTTTAGGGGTCAAAAGTCCAAAATTTTGATTACCGATATCTCAGAAAGGAAACATATTTTGAAATGCAGTATAGAA
>WFKH01010931.1:6208798-6238054 GCA_016163765.1 Magallana hongkongensis | reverse complement strand
TACCGATATCTCAGAAAGGAAACATATTTTGAAATGCAGTATAGAAGCAAAGAACCTCAAATTAGGGGACCAAAGGGCTCTAAAGTCTTTCATCTGTAGCCATTTACTGAGAGATATTTTGTGAAAGGTTATAAAAGCAAAATTAGGTATAATACGTTTGTATATCCTTACAATGTAATGGTTTTCTCATGCGTTTACCTTATTAGGGTTTTAAGGGGCTAGAGGTAATAAAGTTTAATTTTTTTTTCTATATCGATTGGAAGAAATGCAAGTATTTTAAAAAGCAACGTAAGAGAACTTATAAAAAACGATACAGAAAAGCATTATTACTCCACTCCTTTTTCCAAATCACTTTTTTTTTAAATCGAAAATCAAAGTCGATGATGTCGTATCACCTTCTAAAAATTGAACGGAAGACCTCCTCGTTGCTCGCAACGAGATCGTATCTAGTTTATTATTATTATTTTCAGATGTGTATTGCACAAATATTTTAGAATGTGCTATATACTAGTACGATATTAAACAAAATAGTCAATGTAATTTTAACATACGAAGTAACCTAACAATTGACCTGACCAGTAAAGTGCAATTCCACTAAAAAATTATTATAATTTTTCAATAAAATTCAGTATTTTCAAACAAATGATAATCATGTAACAATACAGTCCTAAAGATACACACGGACTTTTAAAAAAAGTTACGAAGTTTTTTTTTAGGTCTTTTCTTTATGTAATTTTATGTACCTTGAACTGGCAGGTAAGTTGTAAATATTTTTAAAAAACAACAACAACAACAACAAAACCCTAAAACGTTACTACCTCGATTAGGTATTGCAACTTTTATGATTTAACATTTTCAAAAATTCATTTACTATCTTTCTGTTGTACAGAATAGGGAAAAACCTTCCATACAGTTTGCTACCATGAAGTTTCACAAGAAGTGCGTGTATTCCCAGACTCACTTTTTGTACACACGTGACGAATCTCTCCTTCCGGACATGCCGCCACCACATCCACCCTACACCCGGAAGTCCGAGATCTTTGATGCCAGGCAGTACAGAAGAGTGGACAAAAAAGCACTGAAGGTATCGCGTATACATATAGATATGCATATTTAGCTATCAACATTTGCTACCGACATCAAATACATATATTTTTGTCAGAACTTTATTGTCGATAGAAGATATTTTCAATATTTTAATTTGACATACCGAGTAAAATCTTTTTTAGGTTCGTAAAGCAGTCATTAACGGAATGCTAAGCGAATTAGTCACTTATCTCACAGAACGCTACAGAGACGATATTTCAAAGCTTCGTGCCCTGTACGTGTGGCTGACGTCACAAAACCTGCGCAAGCTTAAGCTTCCACTTAAACCAGCAAGAGAGGGGCATGTTCTACATTACCTAGAAAAGCTGAAGAAGAAGAGAGGAAACTACGCACAGCTTTTTAGTCATCTTTGCAAGTAAGTAACATTTTTGCAAGTAAGTTAACTTTTGTGAAATTTGATATAATACAGTGGCAAAGGAAATAACGATTTTTAAAATTTAAGTTTGGCAGGCCTCCCGTGTGTTGTAATTCATGGATATCTGAAGGGAAGCACATATGAAATTGGACAAACCCTTACCAAAGACACACATTACGGAGAATGGAACGCTGTTCTTATAAACAACAACTGGCGTTTCATCAACGCCTACTGGGGTTCTTGTGCCGTAGCTGAGTCAGACAGTGATCTTGCCTTATACCGATCGGACGAAAATTTCTTCATGCCTGATCCCGATCAATTAGCATATACCCATTTTCCAGAAGAACAAAAGTGGCAGCTTTTGGAACCTTCCATGTCAATGTTTATTTTCGAAAAACGTGCATTCCTGAAAGAGAGATTCTTCGAACTTGACATGAGAGTTCTATCCCATCCAGACTGTGAAATAAAAGTACAAAATGGAGAAGAGGAAATTCTGTTTGGGATGAATCCGGCTAGAGCCCCGAATTTAGATTTCATGTGTTTTATTTTTCTGAAAGAAGAAAAAGATTATAGAATTCTTTACGACGACGAGAATAGGTATCAGCACGACTTTCTATACAGACCTAACGACGATTCTCTTTCCATCAAAATCAGATTTCCCAAGAAAGGCACCTATCGTGTTGAAATCGTTGGTAAAGACAACTCTATAATGGGCGAAGGCTATGATTACGACTGGATTGCAGTCTACAAAGCAACAGTCGTAAATGGTTGCAAAAAGTATGTAGCGTTCCCTAAAGCAGCAGATGCTGGTTGGGGGAATAGTCCCATTTTAGAAAAAATCGGCCTCGAGTCCGATAACTATGAGCAGAGAAGGGCCATACTTACTGCGGAAGAGGGAATGTGTACGATTGGATACGAAATCAAAACACCAGAGGCCAAGGATCTCATGCTGTCGTATAAAATGATCAACGTCAATTCTGGACTTGATGACGTCACTATGGAATCGGACGATTTTACGATGGAGGATGGCAAGTTTCAAGTTCACATTAATTTACCCCCCGGTGACGAGAGTGCGTTCTGCTTGTTCGCGCAAATTGACGACCCCGAATACGGGTCCATTGAGAAGAATCTGTGTAACTATCTCATCATATCCACTCCTCTCAAGGAACTGGATAAACAGGAGAAGCAAGCAGTGAAAAGTGTGGAGGAGGGTGAGTTTGAAAGTTTGAACATTAGATAGACCAGTTATTTACAATTACAAAAGAATAAAGCTGAACTTTTCTCTTATACAATATAATAGCATTAACTATGAAACAACTACTAGGAAGTCACTTTGCTTGATAATTACCTGGTATGTCAGAGAAATAAATCATAAGAAATAATTATATTTGACGAGAAGGATAATGTCCACGTGCGTCGACCTCAACAATTGTCAAGTATTTGCAGCCCCAACATATTCGTTGATACATACAGGTACAATGTATATCAATTTGTCCAGTAAGTAAACGCATGTGGTCCACTTTTTTCCAAAGCAAACAAGAGGAAATAATAGTAGTTAGTTTGGACCATTTGCTGTGGGATTTGCTTTGTACACCTCTCCCTAGTCAGCAGCAGTTTAATTGAAAAGTTTGCTTTCGTTTGTACATTTAGTTCTGATTTACTTTAAAAGATAAGTCAGGTAAGGCTATTTTTATAGAGAAAAGTGTAAATAATTGAAATATCACGCCTTCATTTTGCGACAAATTGTTCTTTCACAGTGCTTGATGATGCAATTCACTTCAAACAACTGGAGATGCTTGAACGAGCGGTTGATCTAGTAGAAACAAAAAGAGCAACCCGACATATGTATGCCAAAGTGATGGAAGCGAAAGACACTATAGAACGATTGAAGAGTATCTCCAAGATGATGCACAAAGTTCTGTCCCTTGATCAGAGAACCATTGCTGAAATCCGAGGCTATTCGAACCCCTCTCCGGAGATTCATACTGTGATGAAGGCAACTTTGCTGTTACTGGGTCATTATGAGGAGGAAACTAGGGTAAAGCTGAAAATGAAAAATGTTCCTTAATTGTTATCGAAGTGTGTTACGTCTAATCTCAATTAATTCTTCAAATTTTCAAATTTCAGGAATGGAGAAACGTTCAAGCAATCCTGGGTAAAACAGGTCGTAATTCACTAAAACGGAAAATCAACATGTTCGATATCAACCACTGTAAACTAGATATTGCACTGGGAGCCCAAAAACTACTTGGAGACATGAAATTACAGGACATCTTAAACCAAAGCTGTGGAGCAGCCACATTCTATGAATGGGTAAGTTATTTATCAATTAAACTATTTTATCAAACTATCTTCTATCCTAATCTTTTATCTGTTTTGCATAATGTGTTTCAAAGGTTCACTTTACTGCAAACGAAGTCTCCCTTAGAAGACCTGACGAAAAGCTGCATGCTGTTCCGTTGATTACATTAGCGGCAGTACGTTTCAAAGCAAACAATAAGGACCTTGACAAAGTAAGACAGGTGGCCCAGGCTGACATTGACAATGCAGTTTATTCTAAACAAAATGCGGCCCTAGCACCACCACCTACCTATCAGAATAGCTTGCCTACCAACAAGCCCTACTTCAAAGAAATCAATGAGGTAGACGAGGAACCCGATCTACCGAGTCCGTTTGCCAAATCGCTGAAGGGTCCCAAAAAGGGGGGTCCAAAGGAGGATTTAGAAAGGTTTGGAGCAGTTGGTGGGGAGGATTATGTTACTATAAATGATGGCGATCTTGCTAGCGGTTCCCAGACAGTTGAAGCTGTAGTCGAAAATTCTAACCCGCAACGAGGCGGAAATAGAGGAAAAGGAAGAGTAGCAAGTAAGCCGGAAATAACAGGTCCAAAAACCCAAAAACCAACTGTAAAAGCGAAAATTGAGCAAGAAAAATCCAGTTCGGCATCTGTATCCAAAAATATATCGCTTTCACCCTCATTCGAAAAAGCTATAGAAAAAAATCTAGAAGTTGATCGTCCAACGCCTCAGTATACTAAAGCCACGGCCAGTCCACCTGCACCCCAGAGTCCACCGAAAGCTGACGATGAAGGGGGTCTACAGCTTCCGGGAGGAGATGACTCATACGTTCAGATGTGGTTAAACAAGTAGAGCCGACAACCTCCATGTGCTGAACGTCTTTAGAGAATCTGGTAACTGCCGTGGTTTGAGATTTGGAGGTTTGCTAACTGTGACGGAGGCATTGACGTTTGAAATGCTGCATTAATTTCTCGCTCTCACCATATTTGACTTTTTTCTAATGCTTGGTTTTGTATAATTGTAACATGTTGATACTCTCAAATAATCTTATTATTTTTCAGCTTCAAGTTGATATACTTTTCGATCTCACTGTTACCAATTTGACTTTTACAAAATTCAGTCTTAATTTGTATGCAATATATGTAATAATAATTGCTTTCTCACACAAGATTTAGCTGCGTATTTAAAACTAGGAGATCAAGTTCCAGAGTGAAAAATGCCATGCATGTCTTTTAGACTATGTATCCATTACATTCTGAACTTAGTGGGTTAAGTTGCTTGATTTGCAGTATGGCAATTAAAATTGTATTTTAGCTACTAAGTAACTTTAAAAGCTTTTTATGGTGTGCAATTATATATTTACACATGTATATTTTTTAAATGTTTATTTGCAGACAACTGAAATAATCCTCGAGATGAAGAAACGATATGATGACGACGTTGTCCAGATGACTATTGCTCGGACTCGAGGTTCCCGAATTTCTTACACCCGCCAGAAAACTTCAATTTGTACTGAACTCTAAATATTTTCATTGTGTTTGCCGCAAAGGAACTTTATGATACTTTAGGCGTGTTTTATAATTCCCGTCACTGTCAAGTCATTGGCAGTCCTGTAAATACCGGTATTCTTATTGATCGTATGGTTATATTTTAAAGTTATGATTAATATTTTCCATTTGTAATTATAAGATTCAAACCTTCTATAAACATTTTTACGATGCAACCATGCTTACTTTGTCAAGTTTGTTTTCATATAATCAGTATTATTTGTCTTGTTATTTTGTACATACATCTGTAAAACTGCTGCTGTTATTGTTATTTTTTGAATTTATTTCATTTGCTAAAACGTTTTGTTTGACAGGTACATGATCATTACATTGTCAAAAGCAAAAAACGTGCTCAGTTGAAATGAAATAATAGTTTACAGTCGACAGGCATACTAAAAGTTTTCCATGGAATTATGTTAAGCTCATATCAGTGAATTTCATATTAGGCCTAGATCATTAAATCATATCTGCTCGACTTTTGGAGTAAATATCATTTCAATTTCAATAATGTCAAAGCCTTATCATATACCAGATTCCATTACAATTGTATTGTTCAAGCTGTCAATTTCAAGTTTTTTGATTTGCTTGAACTTTCCATCAATTTTAATACTATTTTAAATATGCACTGTTCCTAACACTGCATTATGTGATAAAATGTATTTCAAGTTATTTTATTTTTTAGAATTATATTGTTATCATTAATATTTGTACAAAATAAATGCTTCTTAAGTTTAACAATTCCTTTTTAATCCATGATAGCAATGAAACTTCAACAAAATTCGCTGGACGGTTTATAAAAGGGAAACTGTCCCAACCCAGTTTATATTTGTATCAATTCGGTAGCCCTGTAGTGTATACATGTAGATATTTCCTACGTACATATGTATTTCCTGCAAAGCTACAATCCTGGCGATATCTTGTCAGAAGAATTTCCCTTTTTTATGTACATGTTGTAATTAAACAAACCCCACTGTAAGTCTACTGCGGAATCATTTTTATTCGTGGGGTCAATGTTCGTGGGTAGCCAAAATTTTCCTGGTTCGTGGGGACGTAATTTCGTCGGTAGCAAGTTCTATTTCGTAAATAAATATTAAACAAATGGTTGTATATACGTTCGTGGGGATGTAAATTCGTGGGCAAGGTTTACCCACGAAAGCCACGAACATTGGTCTCCCACGAATAAGGATGATTCCACAGTATTCTAATACTAGTTTATTTTCGGGTTTTTATCACAGTTTTGTTTTTTTCTGGAGTGATGGGATTTTGGGCATATATATTTCATTTATGCAGTTTTGACAACTGGTTTTGTTGTTGGTGGTAACTATTGTTGTTCCTAGCTTGTAATCATTGCTGAGGTTATAAGTTAACTTTACTTATTAATTCGATGTCATTAAGAGATGCTGTTGAATTATTAATTATTGAATACGATTTCGATCCCTCCTCCCTTCTTTACGGAATCTTACTCATACCGTTTCAAGATATAGCGCGCATATCATGATCCTTATTTAAAAAAAAAAAATAGTGATAATGAATTCATTATTGCATCAAGAAATACAGTAACTGTGGAATCATTTTTTGACTGTCGCCCACATATTCATCCTAAGAAACATCCTGGAGCAGGCCAATGAGTGGAATGCTACTATGTATATCCACTTCATTGATTTCGAGAAGGCGTTTGACTCAGTGCAAAGAGACAGTCTTTGGATCATCATGAGAAAGTACTGTATACCAAATAAACTGATCCAAATGGTCAAAGCACTATACGAAGACTTCCATGCTCCGTGATTGAAGACAATGAGACCACAGCCCCTTTCCCTGCGATAACCGGCGTAAAGCAAGGCTGCTGCATGTCGGGGTTCTTGTTCCTTCTGATAATAGACTGGGTGATGCAGCAGACAGTCATAGAAGAACGAACTGGAATTCGATGGGACTTCACCACCATGCTCGAAGACCTTGACTTCGCGGACGACATTGCTCTGCTATCATCTACTATGAACCATCTCCAGTACAAGACAACAAAGCTGGAAGACAAATCAGCTAAGGTCGGTTTAAAGCTTAATGCCAAGAAATGCAAGGTGCTGAAGGTCAACAGTAAGAGTGAAGATAGCCTGAATGTCGGAAACAGTGAAGCTGAGGAGGTGGACAGCTTTACGTACCTGGGCGCCAATGTCACCAAGGACGGCGGAGGCACAGCCGACATCAGGAGGAGAATAAAGATGGCCGGTACATCCTTCAGGAGGCTAAACAACATTTGGAAGGTTACTAACATCAGCGGAGAGATCAGGAGAAGGAGATAAAACTGGATCGGCCACATATTAAGAAAAGATCCAGCAGATGACTGTGCTGTATCTCTAGGGTGGAGGCCTGAGGGAAGAAGGAAGAGGGGACGCCAAAAGACAATGTGGCGACCGATGGTGGAGGTAGAAAGAAACAAGGCGGGGTGGACCTCCTGGAACACAGCGCGCCGAGAGGCTTCAGACCGCAACATGTGGAAAGCAAATGTCCATTCCTTATGTGCCTCCTGGCACGGAGAGAATTAAGGTTAAGGTTCAGGTACATAAAATCAAATACCGGTATATTAGAATAAAAACGTCAATAAAATGGAAAAACAAACAAACATCAAGAGCAATTAAGAATCAAGAAAATACATCTAAATATATATATTGAAGTTGTTATATGAGGCAACCACGACTGACAATACGGTGAATGAAAAATGACAACAAACTGTCAACCATCTCAAAAATCCATAAATGTGGGACTTTTGACTAGATTTTTAAGATTACATGATTTCTCAAGCAATTTTAAACTTGGTAATTTGTCTAATAAGGGAATAAACATTGTAATTTACGGTTACCATTTGGTGCAAATGCGTATTTATAGTACTATGGCAATTTACTTTCTCTTTTACCAGGTCTAAGCAACCTTTGTTTTGGAAGGTAAGATTCTTTTCCTCCAAAAGAGGATAGATATCCTCCAAAAGAGGATAGATATTTACCCAAACTGTGCTCTTAAAAAGCTGTGTTGCTTCTTTTCATTTTGAACGAATTAGTGCGCTTGTCAGTTGAATGTAATGAGATAAATATTTGTTAATTTGTACTATATATAGATCTAAATTTTGAACTTACGATTCAGTCATTATTTTGAAAAGAGTAGTACTAGTTCGGAATGCTTCAGGAAAAGTTTGGCAGAAACACAAAAAATTGTCGGGATTTGCAATGCAAAAAAATAATAATTCCTTCAAAATAATTGAGATTCAGAAAAAAATTGTAAGCACGTGCTTACAGTGCTTCGATGTAGCTATGCCACTGCAAGGATAATATTGGCAGCTGGAGTTTGGATAAGACACTGTATAGTCAACAACTTGCGAAGCATGTTGAAACAACTAGTTATCTACGAAGAAATTTGTTAACCGTTCTTATCAATGTTTCCACTGTCGAGCTGGAGACCTCAAAGAGTGTTAGTGGTTATTAGTAGACGAAAGAGTTAGCCATGTTGACACATCCAAGCCTTAAATTTCCCCAGCAACTCGGTCCTGTTAGTATTCTTAAGCCCCTCTATCACTTTTGCTTCCAGTTGGTCGATGTCTCTTTGATCTTTAGAGCTTGAATCATTTTCCCTCAGTATTTTATATATCTTGAGGTCTTTTGTACCTCGATCTGCAGCGCTGATGATCAGACCACCACATATAAGATTACTGAAATGGTGCAACTCTGCTAATCTGTTGTAAATTGACCTATATTGAATCGGAGATATATGTTGTAGTAGCTTTTAATGATTTTCTAGATTTAGTTTGGTACATAGTTATGTTGAAGTGCTTCCATGATGAGTAAGAGCGGGAAGGAGCCATAAGCATTTGCCAGGTGTTTTAGATCTTCATGGTTTATTGATATTCTAGTCTTTCTGATTACGTAGCTGTGTTAATGTACTGGTATGTTCTAGGCATCCTGGAAATCCGGGGATCCCCCTTTCTTCACTGCAACATCGCTGTAGCCATTATTGATCATGTACGTTGTATTTTAGCCAATACAGCAAAAATCACGTAGAAGTGATATTGTTCTAAACTAACTTATCTTGGTGACGTCTTCCTCCTAAGATATCATAACTCCTACTACTATTTTTCAAAATATCCGGGACGATTCTTTTCTTCTAAATAACTTTAAGATGCCACTTACCTGTACACTTGGTATATATAATTCCGCTAGGTCCAAGAGCTGATCGGGATCTTACACTATTTACAACTGCCATAACTTCTTTCCTGTTGGTTCTTTGTTTTCTTAAAGGGGCATGGTTACGATTTTGGTTAAATTCTATTTTTCTGTTTTTATCATTTACAATGCTTTAGGAATGTGTTTCTTATGATAAAATGAAATTTAAGAGTCAGTCGTAGAGTTATAAGCAAGATACAGGGCTCACAATTCTTTGTCATGTAAACAAGGCTCGTGCCCTGTTTTTGTTTACATAACTTTAATATACTAGTAAAAAATCTTTTTCAAGCTGATTTATCTATTTTCTTATTCATTTTAAGCATAAATAAACAGTTTCTAACGTTTAACACATCCATTTTATGTCTTAAACTGGAATTTTCTCCTTAACATTCAAAATGTAAACAAAAGTTTTGTTTACATAGCAAAGGTTTGTAAGCTCTGTATCTCGGTTATAACTCAACGAATGACACTCAAATTTTGGTTGCCTATTAAAAATGCCTTACTGAAGCATTGTGAACATTAAAATCGGAAAAATAATTTTCGATTAAAATCGTGACCATGCCCCTTTGAGGTGATGCTGGTTGTTTTACTTGTACATGTAATATCTTTGAGCACTCTCCAATAGGGTCGTCCCTCATGGGGTCTGAATGGTTTTATTTTAAGTGTTCTTCTGTCTCTTTCTTTTTAGCCCTCAACACTCCTGACTTTTCGCCATCCAGAGCTGATTGTGTGAACCTATAAGAGTCTTGGACAAAAACAGCTCTTTTTCTGGATGATTTTCTTTGCTTTTACCTTGATTTGTCTGCTTTTTGTAATTACTTCAAGCGAGATCTTGGGGTGTTCCTGAGTTGTTGTAGCCCTTTCTTCTCTTATGTGTTTGGTTTTATGTGTAATGTTTCCTAAATGACTAGCTCTTTTCTTAACTTCCCATTCCCTCTGTCTTCTGTTCGGTTTTAAAGGAGCATTCTTCTGCATTTTTGATTCAAAGCGCTCAATTCCTTATGCATATTCGATTTCTGACAATAGTTCAGACCTTTCTTTCTACGCTTCTTTGAAGAGCCGAATTCAGGATGAATGCCAATTTTAGACCGTCATCAAGCTGGTTCCATTTTCCATTGTCGTTCATGGCAGGCCGCCTGATTTTTTCTTCTCTCTTTCTTCTGGGTCTTTTGCGAACTTCTCACCTCCCCATCAAAGGCGTAGATTCTTCCTGTGACTGTACAGCTGTGTAGAGGCCATCATTGCTGTGGTGTATTTCCTGACTTTGAACCTCTTGCATTTCATTATTTGGTGTAGCTGCTGCGTTGTCGTTAGTTGACACCTAGCCTTAACTTGATGAAGTCGCAACCAACCCATGTAGGTTCTTACACTTCTTCCGACAGTGCCATTCAGTTTCGCATATTTTGATTCTGGTCAATTTCTTTTGTACAAACCTGGTCGTTTCTGGCGTGACTTTCGTGTTGAGCTCTGAGAGCATTGACCTTCTGAGTTACTTGTAGCTGGTCATTTGGATGCTTCCTTGTGGCAGCTGTGACTCGGGTTGATGTCCCTCATCATCCCGATTCTATTCTATCCAAGTGTCACCTGTCTTTCCAGAGTAACCAGTCTCTTCTGGTTGTCTTCCAGCCTATCCTGGCTATCACTGGTTTTCTAGAGTTGAATAATACCAAATACATTGAAGTAGTTGCTGAAACCATAGAATCCACCCGTCGTCGGTTGTTTCAACTCTTATCCTTAACGACCTCCTATCCTCAGCCATGTTCGATAACTCTAAATTATCCGGATTTTGTTTTATTCGTATCATAAATCTGCCTTTTATATAGACAAATTTAATAAGTCTTCTAGTGTTAATACTAGTATTACGATCAGTTGTTCAACGAATTGCTTGGCTTAGTGGTTCTACGGAGATCTACTACATATAGGTAAAGGGGTTCGAGCCATCGATGCACCGGTACAAACCTTTTTTTTTAATTTGATCTCAACTTGTACATGTATATTTATTCCATGATATCCATCGTGGAAAATTTGCAATAACTTTGTTAAGTGCATGAATACCATCAATAAATTTGTTTTTATTTCATTTCATTTATAAAGTTTTGAAGGACAAATAACATTTTTAAGATGAAAAAAAAATTTGAGTCCGAGGGTCGGAGAACCTTAAACGTCTTTAGGTTGGTGAGTCAGCAATGATTAGCCAAATCGTTGCCCGTCTGTACATGGCTCCCTGTTCTGTACTGATTTTCTCCACTATAGTCAGCATGATGATTTCTCAGATGTTAGTGATAATATCTACATGTATAGTCCTGCTCTTCTCTCTTCTTTCCTGTGATTTCTAGGACTGTCATTGCTCTCCAGGTAGACTGGGTCGAAAATCCTCTACAGCCAGTCTTTTATAAGAATACCCGTATAGTCTTTTTCTACGTATGTCGTCCGTCAGATCTTGATTCTTTCCCTTCTTTCTCTGGTAGGCCTCCTCGCATCTCTCCTCCAATGGCACAGTAAGTTCCACCCTTATGATCTACTTACATCCCTAGGACAATAATACAATAATACAGGGCGAAGATTTGTCTGAATGACGTCGGGGAATACCAGCCGTCGTCCGAGGTCTGCCTGCATCTTCTAGGAAGTTGCTGAATCTAGGATGTGTTTCTCTGAGGGGTTTTGACTGATGTTGTGTCACATTCACCACAAAGTAGATGAATTTTCTATTCTCTTCTGTCCCCTCTTCTTCTTTCGTTCCTTTTTCTGATATCTGCTAACTCTCTCAATACTTATTCATGCCTCCATCTGTAACTGGTCTGTGTTAATGAGACATTACAAGATGATAGGACATGTTCTAGCGTATTTTTACCACAAAGCTCACAGATCACGTTTTCTAGATCTGTTAGGCCACACTTGTATAAGTTAATTAGTGATGGTAGCAGATCTGTGCATAAAGTCAAAGACATATACAGATCTTAACAGGAACTGAATACGGAATGGTTCCATCCGCCTGATCTCTCCATATTCCAGCATCCTCTCTGTTTTGTCCACCTTGTCCATATGTCTTGGCTTCCCATTTCTGTTGCTCTCGCTTTCTTTTAAGCTCTTCCTCCATTTTACTTACTTCTGTCTGGACCTATAGAATTGACTTTTTAATGCAGGCAAATTTATTAATTTTGATATGTTGAGAACATACATCGTGGTCCTGTTTTACATGTAGAAATCAATGTCAGAGAGTTTGATAAACGTGACACCACGCAAATACATGTAACATGTACATGTACAATTATATTGAAAAAGACTGAATTTTTATGTACATGTAGTTAAAGAACCTGAGGGAATAAGCCGAGGCATATGCCCACAAGTGGCCACAGCCCTATCACTAGTATGTTTCAAGTGACAATCACGCATTTAGTATGATATGTGTATTAACTTCAAATATTTTTATTCCTGTGCTTACATATCTCCAGAGAATTTATGATGTGCGTGTATATAGAATAAAGAATTTCAATCTTTTGTCTTAAAGTTCATAATTTGTACCCCCTCAACAAAGTAACATGTTTATTTTAAAAAATAATACTAAAGATAACTTATATAGCAGTTAACTAAAAAACTATAAAATGATTAAGTGTTTAACTCATAATAACGCAATTTTTACTTTCTTTACGTCTAATGAGTATTTCGAATTTAAACAAGGTTAACAAAGATATAAAAAAATATTTACAACACGATTCATTAGAATCGAACACCTACTTCAACATACTTATGTTCCAAAAACTCCTCGCTAACTGCTACGCCATGGAATCACATGTTTTAATCCATTTAAATAACGAATTCAATTTAGTATTGTGCAAACATAATTCGGTCTTGGCCATTTGATGATCATCTTGAAAATTGAAGGAAGAAAACTTGCTTTTTACCTTAGAGTGGGTCTTGGTACCATTTTTTTGAAAATTGAAAAAGGTAGACATTTCATTGTTTTATCAGTATACGTTCTTTAAAAAATGGTATGATGACCCACTCTATAAAAACTATAGTCTGAACATCCGATTTCGTTAGCATTTTGTTGTTCAATTAGCATATACATATTTTAATGTCTTATTATCAATTAAATTTGAAGTCAAATTTTGAAGGTTTTGTCAATACTGAATGCAAATGATTACATATGTTTAATAGATGTAACAAAAGTGATATTTGTAAGACAAAAAATTGTGGGTTTTTCAAATGGACTTAACAAATTCGGATTGTTATAAAGTTAAATGTAATGAGTAAAATTTGTTCTAAACACAAAAATTTTTTTATGAAATAAATTATTATTGACATAACATTCGATAAGTTTACATTATTATGGAATTAGGCTCAAACAAAAATAGACTTTTAGCCAAACAGAGGAAATTCGGACTAAATTTTGCAGATTTTGTTTTCCGCTAAAACATTTTTGGCACTACCCCAGTATTAAAAGTTAAGATTTTATATTTTAGTCTTTATAATTTTGCATATTTTTTGTTGGTTTTACCTCACTTATTCATTAAAATAATGGTATGGCAAGAATTGCAGAAATATTGAAAAATGCTTAAAAACGATAAAAGACACCATATCTCAAAATTTTGATCATTGACCTCATATAAATTATATGCCAACAGAAGAAAGTCAATATAAGTAATTCATTTCTTTAATTGTTTTTGTAGTATCATCATTCAATTTTTTGTAAAATTGGATCAAAAATGGGTATGGATTTGAAAAGTGATAGAGGAAATTCGGACTGGAATACTATTAAAATATTTTGCTGAAATCTTAATGTTTTGTATCTATTTGGTGCCACTACCATTCATAAACTGTATTTCATTTTTTAAAGTGTTTTGTGATTTGTAGTATTTTTACAATTAAGAAAAAATCTCAAACGTAGTGTAAAATTTTAACTCAAAAACTAGGTCATTGACCTACTTTTCTGAAAGTGAAAAATAACACTTCAATCAAAGGTCTACAACATACAATAGATGGTTTTTCAATATCATCAGTGGATTTTTTTTCATTCTGAGTAAACGTCATCCTTAAGTGGTTTTATGCCTCAAATAATATTCCCCCACGTTCTTTTGCAAGAAATTAAGTTGTCTTTGAACCCTTTTTTCATAAAATTTACATCACTTACATCTATCATTTATCTTAATCGAATTATGTTGTCAAATCTAAACAAAAACTATTATATGATATTCAAAAAAAGCTTTTACTTTAAATTAGGCATTTATTCATCAAGTTTTATGCAAAAGGGTCATAAAAATGTGCAAAAATTTTATTTGAATTTTTTCTATGCGTCTTAATTCAATATATTAGAGCAAAAGGAGGATTACAAAGGGGTGCTAAATATCGGATTAATCCATTAGTGGAGTTACTTTAATTGATATGTCACCATACTTGATGTTTTAATTTTTTTATGAAATTATCTTGAACTTTCTCATTTAAAAAAATTAAAACATATAAAATGCTAAATATATATATATCGTGTATTTTCTTTCTTTTTATAATTTTAATTTCTTTTAATTTAAATTTTTAAATCAAAATTAATTTTTTTTTTTTTAATTTTAAATTTACTTATCGTCTCAGTTAGTGTTAATGCAGAGTTGCTCCCCTTGTTGGAGCTCTTTAATGACCTTCTTACCCAAGGTATGGCGGCCATTACTTGTAAAAAATATAATAGTATCCTGGCGTCATGGGTTTCCGATAGTCTTACAATAAGTGCTACCCCTACTGATTGTCTCTTTTGTTAACAATTTTGAAACTATATCTTTTTAACCTCAGACATAGCATCGAAAATCGCCGATACAAAATCAAAGTTATAGTCGTCGTCATATGCAGTTTCTAGCTATAGATAAACTGGATGCCGCAGTTGACCAATGAAATTAGGCGTCATATGTTTCCGATAGTAGGATTCATCAACAATTTTTTTTCAATAATAGTTACACATAAATGTGACATAACCTTTTAAATATATTCTATAATATTTTCAATTGTTTTATAAGCTTTTATTTTCACTTAAATCGTCCAATTATGTATAGTGTTTTCCCCATAACTTCAATTTACCACATATGATTATTACAATACCGTCATTTGTATGATTATTAATAACGTTTTTATTTCAGAAGAAGCTTAATTTATAGCGCTCCTAAGATTCCAAACTAAGAAAAACTTTACAAAGTCATATGATAATTTTAGCATATAAATACGTCATCAGAGGTCTATTTGACCAGACGATAAGTATTTTTAGATACTGTGATATTATCATTCTATATTTAGAGGTCGCGTCATCAAGCTAACACTGATGTGAGGATCACGTGACCTGGTGTACACATTGGTGATATTATAGCTGGGATTTTGGGGAATTTTAGTGACTTTAATTAAACAGTTGAAGTAATAGTAAAAATTGGTATTTTATTAGTCACCTAAGTAATTGTGTGATTTTAACCATTTCACGCTGCATAACTTTGACAGTATATATGTATAAAAACGAAAGGAGATTTTGTACGTCCGGTGTCCCAAGTTATTTGGAAAATGACGTCATTTTGGAGAAAACTCACTTAACTCAGTGACCAAAATAGACTATCGGAAACACATGACGGCGGCACGAAATACTGATATATAAAAACTATTTCGTTTTAAAATGATTTGACTATATATTGTTGTGTTGATTAACAATTGTGTCTTATTTACATGAAGTTTTGTTTTTAATTGTGCTAAGGAACAACAATGTACTTTCGTTTTATAACTTATATTCCCGACCAGGCCTCCATACTTTAATCTGATGCAACCCGGCATTGTGGAAGCAACATGGCTGAAGACGAGCTGGTAAGAATAGAAATCAATATGGCGACGTCTATCAAAGTAGCACATGCTGGAAATGGCGACTTTATCGAGTCTAACGATGCACATTTCCCCTTTACAAGACGATCTGTTATATAGTTCGATGTAAATTCAGATAGGAGAAATAACCAGATGGTCTCCTCCAATATTTCTACAACGTAGTTAAAATTTCGTCATTTAACTTAATACATTTTTTGAAGACTAAAACCTTCCTCTACAACTTAAAACAAGTAACCTAAAATCGTTAAGTAAGAAAAAGAAATTCGTTTATTCCCACATCAAACTACCACCGTTTTTTCATCTCTAAACGACATTCCGTGTAGTTTAACATTTACATCAGTTTTTTTCAAAGATTGCACGATAACTTGGGTTTTTTCCCCCATAATAATTATAATACAGAAAATGAAATTTATTTAACCTTGCCATGCCCATATCTTTGAACACAGTTTATTTACATGATAATTCAATTTGTGTGTTAACTTTGTATTTGATGGGCTGAACCAAAAAAAGTTAAACATTTGTATAGTCCTTCTTGCTGAAGTTTCAATGGCTTGTACCTTAATTTATATAAATCTGCAAGTAACATTTAAAGTTTTGTACAATTAATTGTTATTTATGGGGATGGTTTGTGTTGATTTCTTTTCCTGAATTGATAGAAAATTGTGAACCAACCTAACCCAGTATATACTTGCATAAATTTTTAAGCTACCAATTCCTATATTAATTTCAGTTACCGTTTGATCCCTCAAATATGAAAAAGAAGAAGAAGAAAAAGAAGGTGCCATTTGAATTGGATGGAGGAACGGAGGAGGCAGAGACCCCCACCCCAGCCCCAGAAGAGGAAGCACCTGCAGCAGAGCCAGAAACATCTGAAAAGGCAGACGAGGGTAAATATTATAATTGTACCATGTTATTTTTTTTTTCATTAGGTCACCAATCGTTTTTTTTTTTTGGTCTGCAGGGCCATCACTCCCCTCAAATTTGAACCGAATATCGGACCCATTCCCAATGGCAAAAAGCAACAGATTTTCCCAATTTCATGATAAAAATTCCCAAATGCATTAGCCTAATAATTTACAACTTGCGATTGTGTGAAATGTTAGTTTTTTGGCCGGTAAATTTGCCCTAACTGGTTGAAGCTGGCCAGTATTCTCAACAAATGATCAAGTAATGGGGAAGACACTGATTATCATCTCAATTAAAAGATTTTCACAACTGGACTTAACCCCCGTGGTGAATAAGTCTGGTTATAAATACAGCATTATGAGTGATGCAAATTTAAAAGAGTCCTCAGAAAATTACAATCGATGTTTATAAATTATTGTGCTGACAGTAGAATTGGTTCGTATCTTGTTATTAGATAATAAACCTCGCAAGTAAATTAGATTATCATAAAATCATTTAATGTTAGACTTCTGCATTATGGCTGTAATTGGGTCACAGGGTTTTACTAATACCCATAAATACACAAGATGTCAATAATATATTACACAGAATTTTGTTAATAAGATAATGCAAGTATTTCATCTATAAAATGTAATAAGATATAAATTTCACTTGAAATAGATTTGTTTCCTTTTTCCAAATTCGATTTTAATCTTCATCTTAATTATTTTTGAAAAATTGGGGGTTTTTTAATCCATGTTTGTGGGTTTCCTTACAACTATTAAATTTCCAATAAAAATTTGTAAATCAACGTTTTAATAAAATTAAAAAAATTTAAGTCGTGTAATACTGTCAGATTGATTGTACTATCTGAATGATGTAATACAAACATTACCATTCATCTGCTTATTAGCAAACTAAGTGGATGATACGACAAGTTTGGTCAGTATTTCTGATTTATTTTTAATAATGCCAAAAAAGTCTGATTTTTAGTTAATTTGTATTATTTTATCCTCTCACTTCTTTTACAGATTTTTCACTGGACTTCGGTATCAAAAAGAAAAAGAAGAAAAAGAAAGCATTTGATATGAATGAATTGGAAGAAAACTTACCAGAACCAGTATGTGTAAAAATCTAGTATTAATTCTGATGCTTCTTATCCCATAGCATAACTTTTACAGAGGAGATAAAGCATTGGGTTACTTGTTACCTAGAATCATCAGACTTTGCATAATTCTTTTGCATTGTAAGAAGTTAAACCCTATTAATTTTCAACACTTTCGATGAATTGTTTCTCACTAATGATTTAGATGATACTACATGTATATTTGATTTTAGTTTTGTCTCATACATATAAACTTTTTGATAACTTTCAGTAGTAATTTATTTAAGTGTATTTGAAACCAGGAAATTAATGCAAAACAATCTGTGAAATTGACAGGAATCTATAGCAGAAACAGAGGAACAAGAGGCACCAGAAGGGGTAGAGGAAGACATGAATTTTGCTCTACCCTTAAAGAAGAAAAAGAAAAAGAAGGTGGACTTCACAATGATTGAAAATGAAGATTCTGAAAAGCCAAGTGATGGTACTGCTATTTCTATGCATTGATTAAATCAAAGAAAGAGTTGAAGACAGAGAAAGTTTGTAAAATCCTTATTCACAGGATACAATGCAAGTGTCTGTTAAAATGCTTGTGTATATGCAGTACTTTGGCCTGATGGCCTTGCTAAGATTTGGGAAATTAAAAGATATTACAAAATATTAGTTATTATTATATAATCAGTTGAATATTAGCCCTGAAGATTTTTTCCTCAAATCTTAATGACATTCTAAATGTTTACATTTTGACATATGCACATGAATAATTAATAAGGACTTTGATTGTTTAGAAAAATCCTTGTAAATATTGCAAATTACCAATACTTGTTTCTAAATCACAACCAAAATCTTAAATAATTTGCAGATATAAATATGATTTCTTTACAAACTAAGGCTTGATTTGAGTTACATGCTCTTTGTATTTTTCTAGAACTGGACCTAGAAGATGTTCGGCCTGTGCCCGAGGGGAAGGCGTGGCTCGCCTCAGACAGGGACTACACATACGATGAGGTGAGGTTTGATTAGGAATGAGAAGTATACAGTATGACACAGTGATCACTCTTATAATGAATTTTTCCTTACAACAAACCAGTTTCATTCCCCCTAATCCCATTATTGTGTTATAATTTTATTGAGTAAAATGAAATATGGTTAAAACAAATTAAAATCGCTCATCCGTGTTGTTTCACTATAACTGTGTTTTACTGTAATCCCAAAATTTAGATTTCTAATTAATATTAATCCTCTTGTTCCCCAGTCAAACACCTGTTTTTGACAAAATAAAGCTCGTAAAAACTTATTAGCAACTGTTCCTTTGCCAGTCATAAGACAAAGGAGGTTGATTTGTTTATGATAATATACACTTGTTTATTACATGTAATAAGTGTATGTTTAACACGCTTATGATTGTTTAAGAACACGCATCTCTGATATTCTGATAATCTTTATTTCTGTCTTAGTTACTGACACGAGTATTTGATATCATACGAGAGAAAAATCCTGACATGGTTGCTGGAGAAAAGAAGAAATTTGTCATGAGACCTCCACAGGTCCTGAAAGTTGGAACTAGAAAGTCATCATTTGCAAACTTCTCAGACATATGTAGATTGTAAGTATTTGTATTCACTTAATTTTATAGTGAATAATATGAAATTATTATTAATTTTCATTAAAATTCATTAAAATAATTCACAATGTGTTTATACTACATACATGTATATCTGTAAACCATCCCCAATTTGTTTGCAAGAAAATTTCATTAGCACCACACTGCATGTATTTTTAACCTCAAATCGGTCCTTTAATGTCTTTCATATTATTCTAAAGATTATCTGCAAGAAACATGGTTGAAAAAATTATGGCTTTGAACCTTTTATTCATTGGTTAATCATTTAATATCTTTTAGTTTGACGAGATATTGGCGCTTCTGATTGGTCAAAAAATTTCTTTGATACCTGCATCTACCTACTTTTCTCTACTGTTCTGATTTAACACTTTTATAGAACGGGAATTTCCAAAATAAACACTCAGTCACTGTCAACAAAATGTAAAGTTGTGTCTGTTTAATTGTAAGCAAACAAAATACAACTTTATAAATATAAAAAATTCAGAGTTTAATCTTAAAAAATAAACAATACACATTATTTAATTCACTTAATAGAAAATTAAGCGTCTTCTCACGATTTCGTCTGCTTGAGATCAACAATCAACATTTACGGCGAGGCTGGCTGTTCCAATTCCAGGAATAATTATAATGAACATATATGCCTATACACTTTCACGGTAACACTGCTGTACAAATTTACTAACGATGAGTTTTAAATTAACACACGTACATGATCAGTCATCAGAATAAGCATCGTAAAGCAAAGCTATGAGTAGTGCATCAACTTCTTCAGCCTATTCCAAGCGGCAGATATACCATTTAAGTACCTCACTGGCTATCTAGTTACCACAACATTTACAAAAGTCGCACATATATACTATTCTTTGTCGACATATAAACTATTTTCGTCCACGTTCACGTCTCCTTGCATCATGGTTATGTACAGTTGCATATATTCCGGCGATCTAACTCACATTAAAACCAGTTTTAACGAATCTTGCTGCATGTATTTCAGTTTCGTTTTCAATTCAGCCTGTTCAGATTTCAACTGTCAATTTGTGTTTAATCCATTAAATTCAGCTCAATAGCTCTGCATCAGCTGAAGGCGCATCAATTTTGAATATTGTTGCTATTATTGTTGTGTATTCATACGCGCGCTTCAGTTACATTATTTACATTTTTGATCAATGACACTTCAGGTTTTATGATATTAAATGATAAGAATGAATTTAATAATTTTTCTTTTGATCGATGTATCAAAGGAAAAATTGACCGGAAAACTTTTTCATCAATGTGCTAAGCGCATTGATGAAGTTTTCCGGTCAATTTTTCCTTTGATACATCGATCAATAGAAAAATTATTAAATTCATTTCTTAAATCTCTAGGTAAGGTCTTAATTCATAAAATTTGGTTTACAGTATATCTGAATTGATAGCTAGTTTATAGCCTTAATGCATTGATAACTTGTAGCCTTAATATAAGAAGTCTTTTTTAATTGAAAACATATGGCTATCATAGTACATGTAATTAAAGTGCAAAGAGTCATTTTGTTCCAGAGTTGCATGTCATTTCATTCAAAAGATATTCAGATGCAAGTTCATGTACAGGTACATGCATGTTTTTATTTATCTTTATTAATTAATTTACTTACTTGCAGATTACATCGACAACCCAAACATGTATTGGCATTTTTATTAGCCGAGTTGGGAACTAGGTAAGCATAAGCAACTTTTTTTTTAGTGTTGTCTTTTTTATTGGGTAAACTTACCGTAAATCCATAAATTTTCGTGATGATCTAATTTTCGCTTTTTTCCTCATCACTTTTACATCGCAAAATGTTCAGTAAGCAGAAATTATATCCAGTATCATTTGCTACACTGTATAAGAAAAATGTTTAAACCGTAAAAAATTATTGCTGCAAATAAAAAATGTTACATGTTTTCCCATTTTCACAAATTTTTTGACATGCAAAAAAAAATGGATATACGGTACATGTATTTCCTCATTTTGTACATGTATAAAAGAGTTCTTTTGACTTCAATTTTATACTCTTCTTTATAGCGGGTCTGTGGATGGTAATAATCAGCTCATTATCAAAGGAAAATACAACCAGAAACAGATTGAAAATGTTCTTAGGCGATATATCAGTAAGTATTGACTTAATGCACATGTAGTTATAAACTTACGGAGTCGATTTTTTTCTCATAAAACAGATGGCCTTGTCAATATATTACATGTATGTCGTGACAGCAGTTGCGTTCCCTTGTTTATTCCAAGACCACTTTTTCAATAACAATCTAAGCGCAACTCTAAACTTGTAAGATTACTTAGACTTTGTATGTGAATTGTACATCTCACTAACCATTGACAATAGCCATCATTTAAAAGTTTGACCTATCAACTGTTATCAGATAAGATCAGACTTTTATAAACCTTTCAATGTGCACTTAATGTGTATTCAAAAGATAAAAGAGGGGCAAAACCGATAGAGACAAAATTATGTATTTAAGGAATACAGAATCATTCTTTGGGTATTATGATGTGATCAAATACGGTGGGGGGGGGGGGGGGGGGGTGTGATTAAATATTAAAAGAGACATTGATGAAATGTATTGGACTATACATTACAAAATTGATATACATTCGTAGTGTTATCACAGACAAAGACACTGGAAAATGTAAATATATGTACGTGTTTACAGTTACAAGGTACATGTGTAAATAATGCAAATAAGCATGATACGCATCATTTTTATTTGCGAATGGCCAGTTTAGGACTAATACTTGCAAAGAAAGAAGCATCTTCACAACGTCAAGGCTTTGTGATTACGAAACTCCACACAAACCCTTGACATAAGTCGCTATTTAAAAGTCGGGCTCAGGACATCGTATTTCATTGGTTCCAAGTCTCAGTTTGGAGCCAATCAGAGTGTGGTTCTCATTCATATCAGAAACGATGTAAACAAATGTGGCTGCGCACATGTTGATCCCAGAAAATAGCAAGTTTTCGATCTTATCGCATTTGTATGGATAATAACCGAATCGAATATCGCTGATTAATTATTTTAAATCGTTCACTGTGTTAGAACAGCTTTCTGAAGTTATAAATACCTTTGGATGGAAAGTCAACATACGTACATCAAATGTGCTTAGTTCCAATTAATATGTCCCGATTATCTATTAAACATGATATCGTGAGCTTTTGATAATCAGGGAGACAATTAATGTTGAATTTTTCGCAAATTTTTCGTTCGAGATCTGCCATCCTTGTGTTCAACCCAAACTACGTTTCAAAAGGAGTTATTTCATTGGACATTTTATTTTTAGAATTATTACGTATTGTTGAGCGTGAGCCCGACTTTTAAATAGCGACTTATGTCAAGGGTTTGTGTGGAGTTTCGTAATCACAAAGCCTTGACGTTGTGAAGATGAGAAAGAAGTTGGTACATGTATTTATTTCTAGAAGTGTGTTTGGTATTCTAGTGCAAAGGATATGCAGAGGTTGCTCCCGTAATTATGGACTATTTATTATACACATATTATGATTGGTTCACAGTATTTTACAGTCCACTGTTTTGTTTTACAGAGGAATATGTGACTTGTCACACCTGTAGATCACCCGACACTCTCCTACAGAAAGACACAAGAATTTTCTTCCTCCAGTGTGAGTCGTGTGGATCAAGATGTTCAGTCACTAGCATTAAATCTGGATTCCAGGCCGTCACAGGAAAGAGAGCGGCCATACGAGCAAAGACGGCATGATTGTAATCACCTTCTGTTAGACAGAACTTTCAGGTCTTTCATTTTACCAGTGGTTAATGCCGTGATTGCTGTTTGTTTGAAAGCAAACTTCAAGGGTACATCAAGAACAAGTAAATAAGTTCATGTTTGGGGAAAACTGAACTTTGTGTATGATTTGTATATAAAGTGCATATATAACTGCTTTATGATTATGTCTGAAGTTATTTTGTCTAATTGTGTATACCATTACAAAAATAAGAGTTCAACTGGCATCCACTGCAACAAATGCAAAAACTACTGATTCAGATTGTAAATGGTCATCTCGAGAAGTTGTGTATTTGTTTGACATCCCAGAAAGACTGGGTGAAAATTGTCATTCTTTCTGTAATTTATCAAAACATATTTATTGTCCACGATATTAATGACAATAAATTATATTTAGAATTCATTTATCAGAATTTTTCTTTAAAAATATTCAGCATGGTCATATGCTCATTAACATAAGGACGCAATATGGATGTGAATCAAGAACTACCTGTATTTGAAACAATTTTTTGTTATTCAGAATATAGATGTACTGTACATTCACCAAGTACTTTCTGCAGCATTTCTTTAAATACATGTATTCTAATTGTTCTCATACAGCTGTATCCACAATATTTTGTGTCTTAATGGATAGATCCAATTTAATCTGCTTGTTTTCACATACAAGCTATTATTTGGGCAAAAGACAAGAGGCCCAAGGGCCTTAACAGTCACCTGATAATACATGTACTCTGTTAAGGATTCACAGAATGGCAGTTTAATACCCGATAATTACATGATACGATATGTGAATTAAACTGAAAAAGGAAAAAAAATGCTCAAAAACATGATTCAATCAAAAAAACAAATGTTGCAGAGGGGAAGGTAAACAAATTATCCAAGGGAAAAATTTTGATGAAAGTATTTCTACATACCCTACTTGTATGCCACTGTTAACTAAAAGTAAACCTGCAAATATCTACAGTATTATGACCAATAGAGTAAAGGCTTTTTTCTATTTATATCCTTATGTTAAACTTAGTTTGCCTTTCAGATGCTTTTAATTTTTAAAGTTTAAATCCATATTCACTAAATGATCAATAGACCCCTCTCCCCACAACATAAGAACTATGACCCCAAGACATGAATTTCAGAATTTTGTTATAAGCCTCCATCCTAACCATCTACGCAGATAGCCTACTTGGTGTCCAACAATAAAGAAGACTTTAATTATACCCAACGCAACGAGTTGCGAGAGGTATTATGTTTTTGACACATCCGTCAGTCAGTCTGTCCTGTTTTTTTTGTAAACGCAACTCCTCTTAAACCGATGCACGGAATTTCATCAAATTTTGTAGGTATTTAAAACACAATGTGTAGTTGTGCATTTTACCAGGTTTTTTCGATTCCTTTATTTTTCTGGGAATTTCGGCCCTTTTGAACTTAGAACTTTTGTTCTATATAAATATAGTAATGAACAGTTTGCAAGTACAACTCCTCTTTAATCGCTGCAAGGATTTTGTTGAAACTTTGTACTAGGTATTTAGGAGACAATGTGTAAATTTGCATATTACCAGGGAAATCCTATTTTTTAATTTTTCTGGGAATTTCGTCCATTTTGAACTTAGAACTTTTGTTCTATATTAAATATAGTAATGAACAGTTTGTAAGTACAACTCCTCTTTAATCGCTGCAAGGATTTTGTTGAAACTTTGTAGGTATTTAGGAGACAATGTGTAAATTTGCATATTACCCAGAAATTTCAATGCCATTATTTTTCTTGGAATTTTGGCCCTTTTGAACTTAGAATTTTGATCCTATATTGAATATAGTAATGAACAGTTTGTAAGTACAACTCCTCTTTAACCGCTGCAAGGAATTCGTTGAAACTTTATAGGTATTTAGGACACAATGTATAGATGTGCATATTACCAGGAAAATCTGATTCCTTAATTTTTCTGGGAATTTCGGCCCTTTTGAACTTAGAATTTTGGTCCTATATTAAAGTAATGAACAGTTTGTAATTGCAACTCCTCTTTAACCGCTGCAAGGAATTTGTTGAAACTTTGTAGGTATTTAGTACACAATGTGTTGATGTGCATATTACCAGAAAATTTAAATTCCGTTATTTTTCTTGGAATTTTGGCCCTTTTGAACTTAGAATTTTGGTCGTTTATTGAATATAATAATGAACAGTTTGTATGTACAACTCCTCTTTAATTGCTGCAAGGAATTTAAAATTTTGTAGGTATTTAGGTCACAATGTGTAGATGTGCATATTACCAGGAAATTCTGATTCCTTATTTTTGGGGGGATTTTAGACCGAATTTTTTGGTTGACAAAAGAAGAGATGTGTACATATTGCAGGACGTATTGAGCTGATGATTTTTTGCAAGTAATTAATTATTAAATTAGTTTGTGTATTTAATGCGCACCCTGCCATTCATTATGTGTAGCATTGTAAAGAAATGGGGGAACGTGGGGTATGTGAGCTTGCTCACTTTTTCTTTCATTGATGCATATTCACAGTCAAGATCCACCCCAAAACAACATCACTACCTCTGATCTGCGGGTCATGAAATTCACAAATCTAGAAGAAACCTTTCCTCAGCATAACCATGTACTTGGTTTCACTGCTACATGCTTAGTAGCAGAGAAGAAGCTTTGTAAAGAGCTGTTCCCTATAGAACTAATGACCAGTAGAGCCACACCTTAACAATTAACTCCCGCCATGAATGTCACAACTTTAATAGAAGTCTCCTTGCTCATCCTGACCATGCACTAAGCGGAAGTTTGCTTACTAGACGACAGTATAAAAGATTGCCAACAACTTATACAGTGGTCACATGAAAATGGAGAGCAAAAGGTCACTTGAGTGAATCGGTAACCTAAGATTTGGATATATTGTACTTTGATTCATAAAACAGAATAGATATAATAATCACAATATAAAATGTCTTGCGTGTGATTTACAGGCAAGGCGATCATTTCTGATATGACTGTAAAATGCAAGATAACAGTTGTAGTAATTTGAAAAGTATTGAAAAATTCTAAAAATGAAATTTTCTGGGGTTACCGGTACTGTTGAAAAAATAAAAAATAACTTAAAATATGATTGTGATAAATTTGATTTCTATAAAATTCATCTTAGTATTCAAAATTCTTATGAGATAGTCATTAGTTGCTATTAGGTGTCAGAATGCAGGTTAAAAACTGTGCATGAAAATCAAGCAAAGCTTGGATTCCTTTTAGAATAATTTGTAGAATTACTAAAACAACATGTATTATTAAAATAAAGAGAAAAAAACAACTTTGAAAGTACTTCATTTAATCACAGTATAACATTATTAAGATAAACAAAATGACAAACATTACAATTCATTACAATCAATAGCAGATCCCAACAAGCTTTTATTTATAATAATTAAATCATAACAAAATGCACCAATCAAAATTCAGCACATGTAAACTATTTCTTAACATAATCACACACTAACATACATTTGTGGTACACATGTACAACATATTGATAGGTTGGATTAGACTTTCATCTTTATTAAGCTTTTTTCATCAGTTTTACACTTGCACCTAAATGCCCTTGTCGGTTTATAACGGTGAAGAAGTGTGAGGGTATGCTGCGATATCACAAACTAAGATGGTCTCATAAATAAAGAGGTGTGTGTATGATGTAAACTTGACCTTGTGATCTCAAATCTCGGCAGAGGATAGCCCAGTCTGATTAAAATCAAACCTTCCACTAGCTTCTATATTTTGATGGTTGCATGGAAGAACCTTCCATGCTACCATCAAATAATAAAGGACCTAGTGGAAGGTTTGATTTTAATCAGACTGAGGATAGCCAAGACGAAGTACTGCTTTTATTACACATCATTAGATATGATCTGTTCTGGGAGTGAATTTTACCTTGCTGCAATCTTAAATGTATGTACATATACACCTCGGGAATTATAGAATATATTCACTAACAAACGATAGCGGTGTTGTATAGTTAAATTTATAGGAATCTTTTTGTATATACACTTGCATGCATGCATATCACTTCATCCAATTACTTGTACATCTACAGATACACTATTTCATATTCCATTGTAAAAGTTCTTTTTATCACAGTTGTAAACTTGTAATGGTTAGGAGTTAGATTTGCATGAAAATTTTGTTCGAAAATGAATGCTTCAATCTACCATATTTTCTGCATCACCAGTTTATAATATTCAGCATCATTCAGAAGATAGCCCAGATATCTGCCAATGTCACAATGTAGGTAGATGTAATAATACTGTATTTCTTATCTCTCATGGTTGATACTGATATGTCAACTTCAATATCTGATTTTATCACCCTAGTCAAATGTTTCACAAGTCAGCACATACAAAAAGGATAATTATTATGTCTTTGTTTTTTTTGTTTTTTTAATTGCGTCAATAATTTAAGTTTTCACATGTAAAACAATAAATATCTCTTAAATATTTAGTAATAACCTTGTTTTTGACACATATTTGACTACGATTTAATGGAACTTACAGGTACACTGCATCATAGACACAGTGTTGTTATTTCTTCCACTGACTAAGGGTATTATAAGAAACGAGAAAACCAGCCATACTTTTTGGACCTTAAGTCCTCTTGTTTGTACTGTTTTTGTGATTCCAGAAATTCATCCCTGTCCAATCCTTCATTAAGAGCCACCTCATTGGCTCGCACGATGACAGAAAATGGCTGCCTTGGAAGATTTTTAATGGCTGCCTCTAGTGGTAAAACAGAGAGTTTATCTTTGTGTTCTCTAAGAATTCCCAGATTTCTCAGGAGCTGCACGGCTTCAGATGAATCAAACTCCACTCGAACCCCTGTCACCTTGGCAACCCAGTCCTCTGCCCATTTGTTTATCACATCTTCAGTTGCTCCACCTGGAAAATACAGGCATGAACATGTTACTACAGTGTGGGTAAATAATCTGATATCTTACAAAATCTTTGAGTCACTCTTGAATAACAGGAACAATGTTAGTAAACTTGTTTAAGACTAATTGACTGTAGATTGTTTTTGACAGCATTTCATTTACATGTGGTAGTCAACATTTACAGTTGGGGTGCATGCATGGTTATATAGTAAGAATCACAACTGTTGCTTACCTAGTTCAGCGATGACCATCTGGTAGTAGCCTGTGTCCTCCTGTCTGGCCCCGGGGGGTCGGTGGGACAGAATACACATGTACACTATCAGGGCCTCCTTGAATGTTTCATCCTGCGCTCTGTCCACCATCAGAGCCAAAAAGCCACGATTGTTAGCAACAGTCTTAAAATAGGAAATCCTATGCAAGTCCTCAAGGTACTTCTTGCTTTTGCTGGTGTAGTTAAATAGCACTGCAGTTCCCGTGAGTAGTGAGGTTAACACAGTAGGGAGTACAAGATTCATGAAATATAATTTACTATAGGCTAGGAATAAGGTGACCTCTCCCACAATAGTGAAGACCCCAGCAGCAGTGGACCCGGCCAATAAAAGCTTGTCCCTCACAGTCATGCCTGTCCGCCCCG
>WFKH01010931.1:6163080-6203798 GCA_016163765.1 Magallana hongkongensis | reverse complement strand
AGATACCTCACCTGTACAAATCTATCTCATGACAGAAACCTGAGATACCTCACCTGTACAAATCTATCTCAAGACAGATAACTGAGATACCTCACCAGTACAAATCTCTCATGACAGATAACTGAGATACCTCACCTGTACAAGTCTATCTCATGACAGGTAACTGAGATACCTCACCTGTACAGATCTATCTCATGACAGATAACTGAGATACCTCACCTGTACAAGTCTATCTCATGACAGATAACTTAGATACCTCACCTGTACATGTCTATCTCATGACAGATAACTGAGATACCTCTCCTGTACAAATCTCTCTCATGACAGATAACTGAGATACCTTACCTGTACAAATCGCTCATGACAGATAACTGAGAAACCTCACCTGTACAAATCTATCTCATGACAGATAACTGAGAAACCTCACCTGTACAAACCTATCTCATGACAGATAACTGAGATACCTCACCTGTAAAAATCTATATCACGACAGATAACTGAGATACCTCACCTGTTCAAATCTATCTCATGACAGATAACTGAAATACTTCACCTGTACAAATCTCTCATGACAGATAACTGAGATACCTAACCTATACAAATCTATATCGCTCATGACAGATAACTGAGATACCTCACCTGTACAAGTCTATCTCATGACAGATAACTAAGATACCTCACCTGTACAAATCTATATCATGATAGCTAACTGAGATACCTCACCTGTACAAATCTATCTCATGCCAGATACCTGAGATACCTCACCTGTACAAATCTATCTAATGACAGATAACTGAGATACCTCACCAGTACAAATCTCTCATGACAAATAACTGAGATACCTCACCTGTACAAGTCTATCTCATGACAGATAACTGAGATACCTCACCTGTACAGATCTATCTCATGACAGATAACTGAGATACCTCACCTGTACAAGTCTATCTCATGATAGAAAACTTAGATACCTCACCTGTACAAGTCTATCTCATGACAGATAACTGAGATACCTCACCTGTACAAATCTATCTCATGACAGATAACTGAAATACCTCACCTGTACAAATTGCTCATGACAGATAACTGAGAAACCTCACCTGTACAAATCTATCTCATGACAGATAACTGAGATACCTCACCTGTTCAAATCTATCTCATGACAGATAACTGAGATACCTCACTTGTACAAATCTCTCATGACAGATAACTGAGATACCTCACCTGTACAAATCTATCTCATGACAGATAACTGAGATACCTCACCTGTACAAATCTATATCGCAACAGATAACTGAGATACCTCACCTGTACAAGTCTATCTCACTGGGCTCCTGTTCTACTTTTGTCACAGCTCCTTTTGTCTCCACCTTGCTGTCAGCTGCCTTTGATTTCTCATTTTCTTTGGTCTTACTACTTGTGCTCATTGATACATATTGTGATTTTGTTATCACACTGATAAAAGGCACATTATCTGTAACCATCTAATAAAAAAGAATGGAAATAATTTAAAAATTAATTTACATAAAGCAAAATACCCTTGAAACAGAAACCATCTAAGAATATTGAAGGTTCTGTTTGTTATAAACAATTCACAAATAAATTGAGATTACTGTATTCACTATTAAACATTACACTGGTATTTACTGTTCAAGAAAAAGAGATTAATGTGCTGAGTTACAGAATAGAATATTGATATCATTTATTACCAAATCAGAATATAAGTGGGCATAATATGCAATGTCAAAATATGACTGAAGACAGAATACCTAACTTACAGTTTGTAAGAAATATTATTGTTGAAATATGGCGTTTCATAATTTCTATAATATCTATAATTTTGTTGTTAATGATTACCGGTAACTTGTTTATTACACATCTTACAAACGTTAACTGCTTTCTTGATAAAGAGAGAGATCAAATTCTGGTAAAGAATTGAAATAATGTAAATGCTGTTCATCATTTGTTTCAATGATGAATATATATATGTAATGAATGCAAAGTTTGTTGAGCATTTGTTTCTTTCTGTATCATTTTTATTTCATTATTTAAAAAGTAGCATAACTTATGATATCTATTCATTTTTAGTGTACATGCATAATTGATTGCAAAAATTGATTCTTACAAAGAATCATCACAAGATTAAGGGGGAACAGGGGGTTGCAGTGTAAAATTATTTGTCAATGAATTTTTTTCCTTTTTTTAGCACATTTACATCAAGATGTCCACTACAACAAATATTATTTTTATGACTACTTTCTTACCTTGGAAAGGAGATATTTTGATAGGAATTATCCCCCTATTCTGGCATTATGAATTTTTTTAACAATTTCAATTTTCTGCAATAATTATTTTATTTGATGGAATTTATTTTGCAAATCATATTCATTAATTTTGAGAACAAAAACAAATTTCGAAATTGTTTACAACATTGGATTTTTACATAGCATATTCATGATTTTATCAATATATTGCTGAAATCAGCACTTCAAATTTTGAAGTTTTTGACTCTAAATTTGAACAAAATGTGATGGCACATAAAAAATTGTCAATGAAATTTAAAAAAAAAATTCATATATCAACCTTAGCATGTGCTTTTTAACTTATAAAATTTTCATGGCAACTTTCTTGGCATTTAAGAGAGATACTACAATAGGAATCACCCTTACCCCTTATTCTGTAATTATGACCTTTTGTGACAAATTCTGTTTGGAACCATCAAAAAAGTAATGCATTATTTAGATTTATAAATTAACATGAACAGATCATTATCAGAATATATATCTGATTATATTAATCGCTTATGATTTTGTACATTTACACCAGCTCATGTTGTGACAATGACTACTTTAGAGCCGTTAAGTACAGGAAAATCTTCTATGACGTCATAAGGAATAAATGACATCATAGCAATATACAATCAAATCAATTATGACGTCATAATAGAGTTAGCACATCAAAGCATCATTGCAATGATAGTCACATGATATGTGTCTTGTTCCCCCTTAAACTCACACAAATATGCCATTACTAATGTTTATCAACAATAAATATTATCAATTGATGCATACTCAACTTTTCATTTTGGACAACAATTATACAGCGTAATTAATGAGCCTAAGGTAATTTACAAGTTGGAATCTTTTTATTTTATTTTCCCTCTTTTCAGAATGATAAATGCATTCTCTTACTAGAAATGTTCTTCTATATTTCAGGACAAACTTGGTAAAGAGTAAATCGAAAATAAAAGTACTTGATCAATTTCACCATCATCCAATGCCAATCATAAATAAATTAATCCGTGTGAAACTTAATTCTAAATTTCTATTTAAAAATGACAGTGTCAACAGGTTAAAAAGTGAAAACATATCTTGAAGGGCAAGACAAGACATTCATTTTCAAATTAAGAACGTCATAAGTCATTGCTCTTGTTACCTCTAACTAATGGAATGAATTTGTTTAAACGTTGATTGAAATAAATACCTGATTGATAGCAGAGTGGTGTTTGCCATGTCTTAGACAGCGTAAATGTTTCAATTTAAGAAAGTGGGCTGCCATGATCAGTTTCTGCAGGCCGACATCGAAAAGGATTTTGAAGTTTAAGGTAAATGTTTGTTTATCATAAACGCGCAGATAACCAAGAATCTTTGACCTTGACATTAGATTTCCCGCGAAATTTAACTTCCTGTAAAAAATAAACAATAATACATGGATCCATCAGAAGTGGAGTTTTTGGCAGAGAAGGAATTTGTCACAGTCGTTCCAAATTTTGCATTAGATAAAATTTATCTGATAGGGGTAAGTTATTGAGGTTTTGTATTTCCAATTTAAAGTGTTTCTAAATTTTGACACACATTAATGTAACGTACGTTAGTCCTATACTCGGCACTAAATGGGCTCAATCATTAAAAGCTTAGCTTTATAAGATAGATATACGTTCTAGCAATACATATACATAAGAAACTACCTATGTTAACGTGCTAGTTTTTTTGTTATCACCTCTCAGACAGGTGTACCCCCTTGCCAAAATTATTGACAATGATGACATTTGCCAGACGTCCGTTAATTTCTCCTAAAAATAAGTACCAATTTTGAGAAAATTAAAACTGGATTTACAAAATAGAGTAAAAACATTTAATTAAACCATGTCTCATCAATAGTTTTGTGCAAATTGTTGGAAGTAAGTACGCTTTATGGGCCTGATGTATCAAAATAGAATACCAAAAAAAGCCATGGATGTATCGTATTTGGTCATTTTTTACTATTTTATGGACTCAAACCTAAATTCATGGTGTTTATTCTCTAGAATAACATCTTTAAAAAAAGATTTGGTAAAATAAATTATATGTTGATGTATTACTTTTCACGCTATAAGCTCTAAACCAAGTACACCCTGAAGAAAAATTCCGTAAAAAATCACATTTTGCTACAGTTTTCTGCTTAGATCTGTCAACAATGTTAGATATCATTAAAACATTAATTAATTGACGATTGATTAAATTTGAAATAGCTTCTGTCTCTAAATTTAAACCGGTTTTAGTAAAAAAAATCGGAGGGGGGGGGGCATCAAAACAAAGAAAATATAAGCATACCCGAGACCCTGGTCAATCAGAAATTTCATTTTTCATTTTACTTTAACAAAATCGAGTTTCTCAACATTAACCATTTCTATCTCTCATACAATACATACATTACCGTTCTAACTGCTTGTTATTGTCATTGTTTACAACAGCGATGTAGAGCAAAATCAATACCGGATATCTAAAACGCTACATAAAAGTCGAACCAATATTGTAAAATCCGTATTATGACGTAGAGCGATACTCGGACTACTTTAATTGTCAATTTGCCATGTAATAGTATATAATAATGTGAAAGGCACCAGAATCAAATTGTAACCTCTAATCCATCTATCTATCTCTCGGTAATACTCGCCCTCAATTCTGAGTACTCTGAGTAATCCTGCTGCTGATATCTTGAAATATTGTTGAATGGAGTGATACATTAATAAAAACTAGCCTGGATGTCTATTGTTTGATTGAAGGGAGACATCAGTCTGTTAACCAGGTCCAGTACAATCTCTTGATTTAGCTATGTAGCTTGAATAAGCTATATAGCTTTATTAAGCCATTCAGATTAGTTTGATAAAGCTATTTACCGGTATAAGCAGTTTTTCACGAAAATGTTTATTATAAGAAATAGACAAAAAATCACAAATTACATACTACTCATATTAATTTGCACCATGGACCATTAAAAAAGTAACCCTTATTAAAGATAGTTTTAACATTGCAGGTTTTGAACACTTTTAATCAAACAATATATTTCCATTGGTTGGGTAACTGTCCACCACTTTGTGTGCATTGAGGCATGGATAAGAATGATTTCTTCTCAGTGTGCTGAATTATTACCAATCAATTTTCTTGTTTAACATAACTGACCTCCTTTATATTTCATTCAAGATATGTAACTGTGTGGTCATGAATCAATTACCCAAAAACTTTTAGAACTTTAAGTGCAAAATCTTTCAATTTGATGAGTAATCTTTACATGCATTGTTTACAGAACAGTTCAAAGTTGAAAACTATCACTGCACTAAAGTGTGATTTTTTAATTCAATTTCAATTCATTTATTCTCTCAAAACCATGTAAATGGTACAAGAGGTACATTATATATAACATATATACATATATACAAAGTCTGAATGAGCAGAGCTGGCTCATTTTGCATATGGAGAACAAATCTCGTAAATTTTTGTAATGAAAATACACAGTTTTTAAAAAAATAAAGAATTGGTATTCGTTAGTAAATAACTGAACTTGATTTTGGTTGGACATAGTATTTTCTTGCTAAAAAATCTTTTCTAATTGAAGCTAATGCATTGCATTCTAACAGATTATGAAATTCGTCCCCAATTTGGTTATTTTTACACAGATTGCAGATTCTTTCATGGCGTTGTAAATTATTCCAGCGACCAACCTCTATCGGAAGACGATGGTTACTTGTTATAAATTTTACAAGAATATTTCTAAATTTTCTAGATAGCGTATTTAAATATTTTTCACAAACAAATGTTGTTTTAAAAATTCTGTAACTGATTCCTTTACTGGAGTTGTTGATATCACTGTACCATTTTTGAAGAAACTGATCTTTAAGCTTATTAATATTAATTGAAGCACTTATCCATTTGATACTGTAAAAATCTTGATCCATCCAAATATTACTCATTCCTGTTGTGTTAAAAATATTATGTATACATGATATCCATGGATTGTTGGACTGGTTTTTGGTATATCTATTATACAAATGCTTATAAACAATTCTACACAATTTGTTATCATTTCCATACATCAATCTCCCCCAAAATGATATCATTCTTGTTAAAATACTTATGTAAAGAGGATAACGTCCAGTTTCTCCATACACCATAAAATTTGGAGTACTAGATTTAAGGTTTAAAATATATTTCAAAAAACGTAAATGTAAACATTCGATTACATCAACATTTTCAAAACCCCAAATTTCGCATCCATATAACAGGACAGGAGTTACAACTTTGTCGAATAAATCAAGTTGACAGTCAAAAGGTAAATTATATAATCGTATTTTTCTAATAATGCCGTACATGGCTTTTTGTGCCTGGTCACAAAGATGTTTTTTGCCTTGCAGAATGATCCCGATCTTGAATATAAAATACCCAGGTAGTTAAATTCTTTGACAATTTCTATAACTTTGTCGTTAAATTTAAATATATGTTTAGGAGCTGCTCCTTTTGAAAATATGACAATTTTAGTTTTTTTAACATTAACATGGAGTTTCCATGTTTCACAATATACAAAAAATTTGTTAAGAGCATGTTGAAAATCACTTGGGGTTTCAGATAAAATTACAGTATCGTCTGCATAGAACAGTATAAACAGTTTCATAAAAATACATAAGTCATCCTCAATATCTTTAGAAAAATTCTCTAAACCACTAATACCTTTTTCAATAAGATATTTCTCTAAGTCATTTATATAAAGTGAAAATAAAAAAGGTGACAGATTTTCCCCTTGACGAATACATTTATACATGCTGAAAAAAATTACACATTTAAAGGGGCATGGTCATGATTTTGGTCAAATATTGGGTTTTTCGGGGTTTTTTTTATTGTTTATAATGCTTTAGTAATGCATTTCTAATAATCAACCAAACTTTGAGTGTCAGTTATAGAGTTATAAGCAAGATACAGAGCTCACAATTCTTTGTTATGTAAACAAGGCTTGTGCCATGTTTTTGTTCACATTGGTTCAATATACCTGTAAAAGTTCTTTTTCAAGCTGATTTTTCTATCTGCTAATTCGTTTTTAAGAAAAACAATAAGTTCCTTGCATTTGTCACATTCATTTTAGGCCTAAACCTGGAATTTTCTTTTCACATTCAAAATGTAAACAAAAACCTGACCTGAACTTTGTTTCCATAACAAAGAATTGTGAGCTCTGTATCTTGCTTATAACTCGACGACTGACACCTTAAATTTTGGTTGACTATTAAAAATTTCTTACTAAAGCATTGTAAACATTAAAAACGGAAAAATAAATTTTGACCAAAATCGTGACCATGCCCCTTTAAAAAAAATGTATGACAAAATAGCTAAATCAAGCTACTCTGAATAGCTTAATAAAGCTATATATATAATTCAAGCTATATAGCTAAATCAAGAGAGTGTACTGGACCTGTTAACACCTGGTTTACCTGTCTGTTTATAGGGAGACATTGGTCTGTTAACACCTGGTCTACCTGTTTATAGGAAGACATTGGTCCTTTAACACCTAGTTTACCTGTTTGTTTGTAGGGAGACATTGGTCCTTTAACACCTGGTTTACCTGTGAAGGTTCCATTATGGATGGCTGTGAACCTGAAGCAAGGACAAAAGTGTAGAATAGTCCCTCCTGAGTGGATGGATATAGGTCAGTATTGTAGTGTCATAGTCACAAACTTGAAAGTTGGGGTGGGGTCATAAACCTTACAGAGAAAGAGGCACAAACATAGCACACTCTTTAGAATAAAAGATACTGGGAAATATTCGCCTCCATTTTATTTTTGCCCCATTCGCCCTCGTTGTCAGTGAGGGAATTTAAGACTGGGCGAATTCCAATGTCTCAAATTATCTCTTTTTCTCTCTTTTATCACAACTGTGTCTGAGCGCATTCAAGACAAGAGGAAACCGTTTGCAAGTGTAGAAGGGCAAGAAAAAAAAAATAGGCAAAAATAACTCTGTATACAGTACACAATAAGCAAGAAAGGAAAAAAGTCCACTTGGGGCAAATACATGTACAACTCTGATAAGTCTGAGATATGTCAAGTACATACATAAAGTAGGAAAAACACACAATATTAAAGAACAAAACAAAATTCAAAAGGTCCACGGGGACTAACTCTGACAATCGAATACAATTTGCTATAATTGAAAAGGGAGGAGCTCAAACATACTCTTTCCCCCCTTCCAAAACATTTGAAGGGGAGGCTCTAGGCCCCAGATCATGAAGTTGTCTTAGGCTTAAGTCAGAATTTGTACACAGTTTAAAAGTTTTATCATTGCATGCAAACAAAATTTGAAATGTAATTCAGGATTATTTCCCTATCTTGTTGTTACACAAGCATTTCAAGTACCAAACTATGATTAATAATAAGTATGGTATTTAGTGGAGTACTAATATATTATATTCTAAGTCTAAATATTTCATGATCCTGGGCACAGTTGTCCATATCACATAAACAGTCAGAAATAGATAATAAATAGATATATAAAATAAATAATCATGATGATGTCGGACTCAAATTCCCATAGGAAACGATTTGGCTGTTTCTTTTAGCAAACATACTGATGTACATTAACAGTAATTTAGTTAATTTTACTTACTTTTTCCAATCAATTTATTAATTTGTTAAAAGAAAGATATAAATATAAACAATGCTTTCTTTGATGATTCATGCGGGTTATGAAGGTTGCAGTCATTGCAGAAAAAATGTACATAACCTGCGTTAGCGGGTTTTGTATTTTTTCTGCAATGTCGCCACCTTCATATCCTGCATGAATCACCAAAGAAAGCATTTTATTGTTTAAATAAGACAAATGTTACATGCTACCGGTACACCACATTAAGTGACACCACATACCAGTACACACCACATAATGGAAACTCATCACAAAAAATAGACACATCATATAATAGTTACACACCAATAAATTAAAGTAGATAACAGATGACAAATAAATACACATTACTATCAGTAAATTTAGGCACACATTACACAAATAGACAAAAATTACACACCACACAAAGACATTTACATTACAATACAATATATCATTTGTGAGTAATTTTAATAAAATACAGGTATGTTAAATATGAATACTAGTGTGTGTTTTCAGGTTGTGATTGCATTGTAAGGCCTATACATTTATTCTTTGTCAAGGATCTTTCATTATATGTGTCTGCTTGATGTCTCTTGTTTTCCCTTTTAGATCGCCTACAGGACAAGAAACAAGAAGAAACAGATTCTAAATTTTTCACAAAAATGCCATGTGACCATTACATTGAAGTTACCCAGCTGTTACTCAAAAGGTTGGAAGCAGATAGCATATTCTCCTTTTTTAATGCACCTGCCCGTGTCCCCATGGATATATTATTATCTGTTAAAATAAGAAGTCCCCTTTTCATTACCATATTACAAATAGTAAATAAATCTCAAAAAAGTTACAATTATGATTTAATTGATATTCTACTGGTGAATACCAATATTTGTTTTGTAAAATGTATTATTATTTTGAGGACAAGTAATGAATGTAAATTTTAAAATTGATTTTTACTGATTACCCGGTATATATAAAGACTTCGAATTTCTTTTGAGAAATATCAAGCTTGAATTTTACTGCCCCCTTTTTCTTTTTAGCAATTTTCCAAGTGCCTGCCCTAGCATACTAAATAGGGAATATTATATTATTATTTTAATATTTCCATATTCAAAATATAAATTTTATTTTTTAAATCTCATTTAATGATAGTACATGAACTTTAGAGCTTTATGCAGTCAGCATTTCAGTAGATATGTGCTTCACATACCGGTACATGTAAGTTTGTGGTAGGTTTCCGATCTATGAGTACCATTATAGTGCCTTGTACTTCATGTAACCATGAATTTCAAGAATAAAATTATATCTTGACATTATTTTACTGACAATGCTCCATAAATTTTCCTGATCTAATATCAATTTTTGTTTAAAAGAAAAAAAAAATCACGTGTACTATATTTCTATTCAAGTAAGGAATCTTGATGTCACAAAAATGTTATCTATTTTCACATACAAGTTAGAATTTTCATTTTCTGAAGACTGTTATAGGAAAACAGTTTGAGCTGTAAATATTAGTGTATATCTTTATCATTACTTAGTCATTTTGTGTGATTTTGCTTCAGTCTTGGTTAACTGACTAATTCAACTTACTGGGATGCATTTCAGTGCCACAGACGACATCCCTCATGCTGATGAAATTCGGACTCTTGTGAAGGATATCTGGGATTTAAGGATCGCCAAACTCCGAAGCAGTATTGATACTTTTGTGAAGAGTGATGCCACACATGCTAAGGTGTGATCAATATCCTATTATCTTTTATCAAGGATGTAAAACATGGACGTAAACTGATTTTAGATTCATTTCTTACCTGATCAAGAGTATGCCTCACATGTAATTCCTTGTTGAATGATAGACAAACCTTAAGCCTGTTCTTGTCTTCTTTCTGTACTCATGTGCATTATTACTGGTATATAATATTTGATGTTCTATGTTTCATTAAATACATGTTTTACATTTCAGCTGAACTTTTTGACATTGATGGAACTAAATACTGTGCGGCCATTCCTTACAAAAGCCTTAGATCAAATGCATGTTTTACGATCTAATAATAATGGAAGAGTTCAATCAACTCAGGAATAATAAATTATTTATTTTTATAAGATGTGTTGATTCTTCTTAATTGAGTGTTGTTGAAGCTTCTGATTACAGAGTTGCACTGTAAGGATTGCTTCCCTTTGTGTATCATTTCTCTAAAACACAAGATGGATTAAAGTGGCAAACGTTATTGCTACCCCCTTAGGTGCCAGCATCTACAGTAATTTAATTTTTTGCTGGAAATCCCCGTATTCTGAGTTGTAAGAAAAAAGTGCTCACATAACCAGTGCGAATTAAACCAGACCCTACTTTTCACTATTACACGTTAGGAAGGATTGGCTTTAGCTAGACTGAACTTTTAACCAATATCAGTGTGTGTTCCCCAACAAGTAACAATAGATTTCTATTTTCTCTGTCTGGTGTATTGTATTGTGGGACTTTGGGATTGTAAATATCCAAGTCAGAAATTTCTCCGGACTGTAATAATAGTTATAATACAGAAAATTTTCTTTCTGTAAAAAGAATATTTTTAGCCTCAGGTACCTGCATTTTCAGTATCTACATCAAACAAAGCTACTAACGGTACTGTTGCTTAAAAAAAGCAGAAAAATAATTGTACTGGTAATGTATTTTGTCGTGAAATCTCGTCAACCACTTTTTACTATTAAAAGCCAGAGCACAATATAAAGACATGCCTATATTTTTCCCCCGAAAAACATAATAAACATAAAGACAAAAACTACATTTTCTTTGATTTTTATTTTTTTGTTCACTCTTAATAGTAAATACATTTGTTGATATATATATGGTGGCATGAGCATGAACAAGTGAGAATTAAAAACTAACTGATTATAACACCCAATGTTTAAGCAAAAGTAAACGCGATGAACAGAGATTTTACCAGAAAGCCTAATTCTCAGTACATCTCAGTAATCAGCGTTCATAAAAGAAACCCAGCAGTAAAAACACAGATCATTATCATATTGTATCCCCTACAATAAACTCTAACATGGTTAAATTTCACTCAGTTGAATAGATTTTTGTAATATATTTTACAGGTTGAATTTTATATTGAGGAATCTTTCTTTACATTCACTTCTGATTGTCAGTGAGGTAAAATATATTTTTTAAAGAAATGCCCAGCAATTTTAGTGTATTTCTTCTGTACAGTACTGTATGTAAAATTACAGCTTTTTACAAACCATGACTAAGATCAGCACTATTGGTCATATCAGCAGTAAAAATGCATTCTTGCCACTGCCATCTATTCCATAATAGAAATAAATACACAAAATTTAGCCATGATGAGAATACAGACTCTTCTGTTGAAGAAGATAGAAAAGCTATAAAATAAAAAGGACAACTTAGAGACATTTTCAAAAAATAGCATACCGGTATAATATTCTATAAAAGGAAATGCGACCAAGAGTGGTCATGTAGAAATCTTTGAGTACAATGCTACATAATCACAAAAAACTGATTAATATATGTCATAAAAAAAACAAATAAATAAAAATGTTATATGCAGTACAGAGAGATATCCGAGTTCTGCTGTCACTAACAGAAACAATGGTGTTTCCTTGTCAGCACTTCAAGCCTCCACATAAAGAAATCCCCTCATATTTTGAGTACCAGCACTTTTTTCCCCTACACGATGGCTTAAGTCCCATTTTGGCCATCCAATTCTTTTATTCATCACTAGAGTAACTTTCCATTCGACGCAGTCCCAGAATTCTTCCCTGTACACGTTCCACGAGATCAGTAACAAGTCCCTCGCTGCGACAGATCACTAGTGTAGATCCTTCAGGCACATTTTCAGTTTGTCTATTGCACTTTGAGTTTCCACTCTTTTCTCGTTCATTTCCTTCTTTGAATTAAGCATCTCCTGTAAACAAAAGAACAAAATTTGAACTCCTGTCCCTCAACATACGTTAAATTCAAATTTGTGTTTTCTACAAAATCTTGTTTCTGTTTGGAATGCCAGGTGGTAGTACATGTACATGTAAATGGATCAAACAAATCAACAATCTGACACTGAGTCCATAAAACTTCGACAAGAAAGTGAGACTGAGATCAAAAGAGAGTTTGTCGAAATTTTATAGCCTCTGGGGCCAGTTCTTCTCTTGTATTACTCTATTTGTTGTTTGAATGTTGGCCCTTCTTTTTGTCACATGACTGTTCTCACCTCTATTTGTTAAGTAACTGTTATCATTGCTAACTCTTAATGTTAACTTACAGACTCTCTCTGCTGCAGGGACTTGGCAGTAATCAGCAAGTGACTGTTCTGTGATTGAAGCAACTTGTACTTTTCTTGCAAAACTTTCTTCTCTGTAATTTGCTCTATTAAAAACAAAAGGAAATTTTCGTTGCATGATTCAGAACAATGCCTTTTTGTAATACTGGGCTTGTTAAATTCAAGGTTTTGCTGATAAGGAAATTTAATGAATGAGATTCAAAATTTTCACATTGATCAGACCTGAGAGATAATTCTGGTAGGACTGGATGACAGAGCTCAGTCCTGGCCAGCGTGGCACAGGCTGTTCCACATCGCCAGCATCACTCCCTCCGGATAGACATTCCAAACTTCCCATTTTCATTTCTAAGAAGATCAAACACATGAAGAGATAAAATATATCTCTCTGTAATGTCGTGAAAAGATAAGCATCGTAATTGTAGCAGGATACATACCTCGATGCAAAGCTCTCCGCTGCGTTGACAGGAGAACAGATTGGTGGAATTCTTCAGCGAATTCTCGACAAGCATCCTTGTTTGGCATCAAACCATAGCCTAATGTCTTTGTCTCCCTTTTCTTTCCCTTCACACGATTCTTATATGCAGAATCTGTCAAGCTCATCCTTCTTTTCTTTGATCCTGAAAGATACAACAATGGCTATTTCTTATTTTACATTAAGTTTTTGTTTGAATAAAATTTATACAATATTTTAATCATTATTTCTCTGATATGCAAGTAACGTATAATTGTGTAGACCATCTAACAATTGTACCTGTCTGAGAATCCTCAGATAGCCTTCGTTTCCTTTCTTCCTCACAAACATGTTTTATCTGCTCTAATTCTGAAAGAAAAGCATGGATAATGTTAAAAAAAACTAAAATATTAATAAAATTTCGTGCGAGGAAAAATATTTACATATGTTGGGTTCAATATGAGGACTTGGGTGAAACAATCAGGATATACTATCCATGAAAGTACCTTTTTTCTTATTTTTGTCCACAACAGACAGGTGGAAGCTGTTAAGAAAAGAGCATTTCTCTGGAAAGTCTTGGTCCTGACACATCTGCTCCGAGACATACTGGGGTGGGGTTGACAGATTGCTGATCTCACCTTGGTCGGAATCCCCACTCTCCAGCTGTACCGGGGACACGCTGCGCTCGTGGTGCAATCGACGCCGACTCCTCAGTCTCTCAAAATCAAGCTCTGAAAAAATCCACGGATTATACTTAACTTCTTGAAATATTTTTTATAGACAGGCAATCACAAACCATAGTTTATTTTATCTTTTCTTGAAAAGTTTCAAAAGATCAAGACAGAAAGTGTTAAGAATAGGTATATCATTTTGAGGTCAATAATTTTCATAATACAAAACCAATCTTTTAGTCAATTGTAAAATTCTTGGCAGCTGCTTTCCCAAAAAGTTCCTTCAAAAGGAAATTCAGAAGTCATAAACACGGTATCATGAATTTCATACACTGTGTTGCAAATTATTTTCTCAAAAATTACCTTTTTTGACTCTAAGTGATGTCAGACCAATTGTCTCCAGAAAACTCATTTTCTCAGGGTTTTCATCCACCGGCAGAGATGGGCCGCTGGTGATAAGGAGTAGTCTCTCTTTCTCTAACTCTTCAGCATCCTCCTCCTCATCGCTGTCTGTGTAGTAAGGATCAAGAGCCCTCTTCTTCTTCAGCCTTTGTTCTTCCAAGTCCAGACGACTACGGAGGGCTTTTTGAGATTCTCGATGAGAATGTGATGAGTGATTTGATGATTTGCTGAGTTTATGACCGTGTTCACCTTGATGATTCAACGATGATGAAATAGAGTGAGAATGCACAGAGTGGTTGCCCTTTTTACTGTCCTCGTGTCTCCCAAGACGTGCCTTGTCCTGTCTGAGTTTATGGTCGTTTGAGCTAGAGGAATCGTTGTGTTTGTGATGAGAATGGTGAACATCTTCTCTGTGCTTATGTTTGTGAGAATCACTTTTGTTTCTTTGGTCACTATGGCTTTTAAAGCTGGATGAGAATTTTTCCACATCAGATGTTCCTGAATGGTATCCATTGGTTAAACTTTTGGTGTCAAATGGTCGGAAGAAATTGCTGTCTGATTTGGAGTTTCTGGGCTCGGTGGATAAATGGGTAGTGGAGGCACTGCGGTCCAAGGAATGCAGCTGAGTATATCGAATGTCTTGTCCATCGCCAGACATCTACAACAATCAACATTGTTATCAAAGGGTATTCATCTTGTGAATGAATGGGGAGAATATACATGAATACTGAAATTGTACTTTTATATGTTTAACTTCATTCAAAAATCAACAACGCAATCATAAGGTGTTCACCTTCTTCATGTAAAAAAAATATATATTTTGATTTTACATGTACATTATCTTAAAAAATAAACTTAATTCATCATCTGTTTAAAATTTAATCAAACAATTCAGCATGTTTTATTGCACACTGACCTTTGGACCTGTGCTAAAAAGCTGTGAGTATTTGTCGTCTCTTTTGTAGCTGTGTTCCAAGTTGCTGGGCAAGGGAACACTGCCCCTCTCACCGTCTCGCCCTGACCGCTCAGGCTCCAGCCCCTTGTCAGAACGACTGTCCTTTCTGTTATGTAGGTCTTTAGCAGTTCCCTGGGTGATGGAACCAAAACGAGACAGTCCCAGTTCCTCAGCTCTTGGTAACCTATGGAGATCCCCACTCCCCTGAGATCCGCTCCTATCTTTTCGAGATCCTTCAGAGATATGGCTGTAGTAATGAACTTTATCTCTTTCATAATCTTTCTCTCTTTCCCTGCTTCTTTCCTTCTCCCGCTGAAGTTCTTTGTCTTTCTCTCTTTCTCGCTCAATTTCCTTTTCTCTTTCTTTATCTCTTTCTAGTTCTCTGAATCTTTCTTCCTCTAGTCTTTGTCTGACAAAAATAAAACAACTGTTGACATTTTCCATAATTTTGCATTGTAATCTTGAATTTTAAAAACAGAGGGAATTTCATTGACGATTTCATTGTATTGTGAAACTGGATGCAGAAAACTGGCAGTATGATAATGAGGGTAGTGATTTTTCATTTGGCCAAACGACCAAAGAAAAACCATAAGCAAGCAAAAAAATTCCCTTTCACTGTATTAAAAATAAAACATTATTTCATCCTCATTATAAATAGTTTGCTTTGAGTAAAACACAACCATTAGGGGTGAACAGACAGTGAGACTGACCTTTCAGACAGGGAGGAGGATATGTGATCTTGTAACCGGGAAGCTGAGGAAACAAAGGGATACTGCTGGTGTAATAATTCAGGAGGGTACCTCCCAGAGGCTAGCAGGGGGTGGACCCCCGTTGGGTGTAGCATCCCTGGGGGTGCGAAGGGCAGGTACGGTGGCTGCAACATCCTGTACCGCTCCAACAGCAGGGGGTCATCAAACCTACAAAGGTAGAAAAATCATAGTCACTTCATAATTCAAAAGGTGGTTTTAACAACTCATAATGTCTGCTGTAACAGTATCAATAATCTGAATGTACACATATTGTAAATATTTCTTAATACAAACATGTCCTTAAATACAGCTCACATATATTAAAATCAATCTGCTTCAGTCACACAGTTAAAGCTGTTGAAAATTAATGTTGATTTACAATAACTTGATCTGGTCATCAATTCATTTCTAACATTCCTTGTTTACTGTTTACATTCATTTTTGGTGTATATTTTGTATATACCTGATAGCTGGGTGTTCACATTTATTTTTTGATGTACATACCTGAAGGCGGGGTGGGGGAAGGGGTGAGGTGGGAGGAAAGCAGCGGGGTAGGCAGCTGAATAGGCAGCTGCTGTTGCTGGGTCAAGGCCAAAGGCTGTGGGGGGTATCTGGTGTCGAAGGTCATCCCCCGGTCTGTAGGGCTGGAACCCGCGGCCAAGGCCGTCCTCTCTCATTGCAGCCGGTGAGGAACTGTGGACAGAGTGGGGGGTCATACGACTGAAAGGAAACAAGCACCTGTCAAAAAGGTTCATCAGAAGTGTTAAAAGGTCAAGACACCAAAATCGGAGACACTTAATACCTTCTTGAGATGGAGAGATCTTTGAGTGAGTTTCGATCATCGTCTCGATTTGAATGAGTGGACTGTGGGCGTTCTCGCTCCTGTTTCAAACTCATGGCCTCATACACCGAGGAAGCAGTGCTCTGTACTGAGTGCGCTCGCTCAATGCTCTGCAATGTCAGACAAGATAAAGGTACAGAACTATTCAAACATATATATACTTTTACCGAGTAGTCATGCATACAATATATCTATTTGTGAAAGGTGATGAATAAGATATATAACTACTTTGAGTAATCTACATCCTTTAAACAGCATCTCAAAATTTTCACTGAAAGACAAGAGTTTTATAAAGTGGTCACTCTGCATTTTCAGTTTCTTAGAGCTGTTATTCCCGGCACTTCAGCTCTATATGATTTCAGTTGGTAAATATGTATGCTCTATAATTTGTCAGTTGTTATCTGTTTTCCTTCACCTTCTTGTCTTATGACAGAGACAAAATACCCTGTAATTGAGGCTATACATCAGGAATCGAGGACTAGTGGGGCCCCAGGCCCGCAGTAAGTGACAGCACTCGGTAATTGGCTTTGGCTTAGGACAGTTTCAGAGCAATTATCTCAAGTCAGATTCCTCTCATAGACAGGATAATGCCCTGTTTATATTCTCTAGCTTTGTCACCAGCACTTCTTATAATGACTAATATCTCACTATCATGTGACCAAAGGGAGATTTGTAACCAAGATCAGTTTGTCATAACAGAACTGGTTTAAAATAGAAAGCTTATGAGAGAGAAAAAACCCCAGTTCTACAGTCTATTAAATTTCAGTTGATGAATAACTCAATAAATTGCATATTAAAGGAGTTTGTATTTCTCCAATGGACCTTTTTCTTGAGCTAAGTATAAGATGTATACCTGTTTTGTTTCTGTGCTGGGAATTGTGGGATGAGTTTGAGTGGGTGCTATGGTAACTACCGGTGGAGAGGTCAGTGATGAGGAGTGGCTGTTGTAGACGAGGGGCGGAGGTCCTCGTTTAGGGGTCACCGCCCGGGGGCTGACACTGGAACTGCCCGGCTGGGAAGTATGACCAGGAGTTGTGTCCTCTACAGAGAAAACACATGGATGAGAGTCCTCCTTCCAATCATAATGTAAAGTCTACTCACACACATACACAAATCCTTTATTCCATTTGTATAGAAAAGTGTATATGAACACAAATCTTTAAAAAATTCATTCATGCAAGGAATTCAAAAAATGAATTTAATAATTTTTGCTTTGATGGACGTGTCATAGGAAAAATTGACCAGAGAAAACTTCAATCAATGCACATTAATCAAATTAATTAAATCATCAATGAGAAATACAATGGCGTCTGTACAGGAATTAAACGACTCTGCTACCATTACGAAATAAGTCATTCGATTACCTGGGTCTTTTGCCTGATGTGCAAGTTTTCGGAGAGCCGCAGCAAAGCTGGCTGTGCGTGTTGCACTCATGGCTGAACTTGCACTGACGGAGGTGACACCGTTACTGGGAGAGACCTGGTTCAGCGGTGGCACTGTCGCGGTGTTCCGAGACAGCTTGGAGGCCGCAGGACTCATCATTGTGGAAATTGAGGGTGGTTTCGCTCCTGGTTGCAGTCCTACAAAAATATTACACAGGCTCATAAGTCTCAAGCTTGAGTACAATAATGAAGTTGCAGTTTGACTGCAGCAGTACAACTACATTGACTAATAAACCAGCAGTACAACTACATTGACTAATAAACCAGCAGTACAACTACATTGACTAATAAACCAGCAGTACAACTACATTAACTAATAAACCAGCAGTACAACTACATTGACTAATAAACAGATCCAAGCAACAAAGGTACTCTTGCAATAAAAAATTTTCATGCAAGTAAACACAAAAAAATAAGAGGTACTTGTATTCGGTATTTAGAGGCTTGTTTACAATAAAATCAAGTTTGCAGCAATCATAGGGTGTTAATTATGCAAGTTCTTTCACAGTATATGTATTTAATCCACATCAAATTGATTTCAAGAACTGGTGTGCCTTACTCCTCTTCATTTAATTACTTGCCTTACACTGTATAAAAGGATGATTCTGGATAATCAAGACAGTAATAAAAGTCAGCATTTAAGACAAACAGTCTTCCCCAGTATACACAGAGCAGACTCAATGTTTAAAAGGAAGCAGTTAGCCTGTCATTTCACACACAGCAGCATGTTCTGTTAAATAGGTCAAAAGACTCAATTCCAATAGCTACCATATGTCAGGCTATCTTACAAAAAATATAATAATGTGCATTTTTCTGGCCCAGTGAAATGATCTCACAAGCAGTTTTTGTTCCTGCTGCTGCAAAAACATGATGATACCTAACAAAGCATGGGAAAACAAAATCGTATCTGTCAGTTTCACAACTCGTTAAAGACGAGCAAACAAGGCGCAAGGTCTTTGGAGCATGAACTGCCAAATTCATATAAGTGGTGTTTCTTCCAGCACTAACAGGTTAATGGAAATGGTGAACTAATTTATTGAACAATTACAGAGTAAAGCTTATCTGTCATAGAGATTCTCTTTGTAAAGTTGATACACACATGCCTTACTGATCAGTAAATAATTTGTTGATAGTGAATACAACAGGCTTGGACCATGAGGGATAAGTCATGCTGATTTGAATTACATGGAATATGCTATTGATAACTTCTGTCAGCCCTAATTATCCTCCATTGAAGTCAGTCGGCAGAAAACAAGCTTGTCCTTTCTGCAGAATCTACTGTTGCGCTGATGTGATCTGACAGGTTGGGTAAACTGCATCTGTATCCCTTCAGCTGTCTGATGCCATCACAGCCTTGTGTACAACTCTGCCAGCCCGTGTCAAAGCCCCCCACCCCCTCCCAGAGGTCACAGTTTTTCAGTTTTCTTCAATTTTTACTTATCCTTGATTTCCACAATCAAGGGAGGGGGAGAAATAAGATTAAATTTTTCTGTTTCATATGCATTTAAAGGCTTGTTTAGACATAAAAGATAGACTGCCGGTTTCTGTGGTCACAGAGTACATTGCATGGACAGGTATGCCTTAACAGGTGAGAAAGTACATGTACATTTCTGGCTATTCACAGGTCTTGTCTGTAATACACTGTACTATCAACATTACAACCAACCCACCCCCCACCCCCAACCCCCCTTATTAGCTGGCATTATCACACAGGTCAATATCAGAACCAGCTGTAAGGTGCCTGTAATTAGACAGGTGGTAGATTTATACAGGCGGTAGATTTATCATTGGTTCTACCTGTTGTTACTGTCTCATCATGGCTTTTCACTACTCCTCCGACAATCCCACAGAGAGAGAGAGACAGCCTGCATGTCAGCTCATTACACAGATGGATTCCTTAATGTTGTTGTCATTCAACCAATCACTTCTCCTTTTATTGAATAAATCTGATTCTACTTTAACTCTTTATGTGAGTCTGGCCTTTTGAATAATGAAATATTTTCAGGTCTGTTTTTATACATTAACCAGGTATGAGTTGGGCTTCCCTATATATCAAATTCTCACCCCGTCATACTACAATAAAAGACCAATATATATCTTCTCCAGTCTACGGCATCAGAATTCTAATAACCTTGTCACTTGTTTGTTTACCCCCTATAGGCTTCACTTACCTGGGGAAAAACACGGGGTGATCCCTCAATCTTAGAGGCCTAAAAGATTGACACACTTAGTCCACAAATCTTTACCTCCTTCAATCCGGCTCTAATGAAAAAGTTTATCATTTCAATCACTTAGGTGAAATATTTTCACTCTTAAAAAAATCCTTTGTGGGTGTATTCTAATATCCAGCATTATAAACAAACAGCAAGGCAGAATGGGGCAGCCTCTGCTAGTATTTAAAGCTTTTAAAGCTATGTAAACACACTGAACAGAAAAACCAGTGTAGTATTGTCCACTCCATATAACAGTTACATACAAATTACCCCAGACTCTTTGTGGGTGTAGAGGCCCCCTCATTGTCAATACAAATCACCTGTTTAACAGCCACAAGCATCACCTGTGTAATAACTGGTGTCTAGAACTGTCCCTCACTACACAAAAATACTTAGGACCTACCCTTCTTTGCTGCTGATTTTGATTTTATATGATTTAATGAGGGATAAATTCATCTTCAAGTTGATGCATCTTATTAAAATGACTGGTGTGAAACATAAATATAAAAGAGTACAAAAATTAAACTTAAGGTTATTCAAGTTTTTCTGTACTGTATCAATGTAGCAATTTGTCTAAAATAAAAATTCCTAATAATTTAGTCATATTTTTCAAAAGATCATCATATCATGCTTATTTTGAGGAGAATTTGATGGTTTTTAGTTTTTGGTGTACACAAACTACATAACAATACTTTGTATTGCAGTAGTCTATAAACTCAATTTTACAAAATGTTGTAGTAGGAAAACACTAATGTGTCTGATCCTTTCGACTTTTTTTTATTAATGAAGAACGTTGAATTAAATGTTCAAATAGCTGCTGGATTCTTCACACACCAATAAATATGTAAATATTACAAATGACAGCCTTCTCATTTCATAATATTTGACATTTACCCAACATCTAGCCATGACATATAACCTGTTTCAACAGTTGGATTGACTTTGATTCCTATTACCTCTCCCCACATGACTACTCATAAACGCATATTGTCCATTTATTATTTTTTACATAGGGAATGGAGTCCCCTGGGTACAAATAGTACTGTTCATGAGTTAATAGATAGTAATTAAGAAGACTTTTTCTTTAGAGGGCATTAATAGCCCCCTCCGGGTCACCGAAAGGTCATCCAAAGGTCATCAACTTTTATCTATGTTCTTATTGAGGAGACAAGGGAAGTAACTGATCCACTTCACTTATGTGATAAACAGATTATGCAATGGCGTCCCAGGGAGAAGATATCTGTGAACAATGAAGACAGCTGACAAACAGGGAAGGAAGCTTTGCTGTGAAGTGCCCCGTTCAGGTTCCAATTGCATGATCTTCAAGTCAAGAGGCATCTAAATGCTTCCTTGATTGTCCAGAATAAATAGGGAATATTTTAATGAACCAGTTACACCATTTTCATCCTACACATCACAAACTCTACAAATATAGAGAGTAAAACTTGTATTTATCAAGAATACAAGAAACTAGAAGTCAAAACTAAACAAAGATGTATCTGTGAATTCCAATGCAAATATACCAGATGTTTCTAAAATGGATAAAAATGAACTTGTTATGTATGCAAAATACTCATATATGAAGTGGAGAACTACGTTTATTGGTTAAAACAAACCAATACAATAACAGGGTGGAATCAAGGTGTAGAAACAAAGATCTTTTATAAAAACCTTTGATAAAAAAGTTTCAAAGGTTCTGTTTCAGAAGGGTACTATGGTATGCATATCTCTCAAGTGTTTGCCTATCAGTAGAGATTTGATTGTTAAATGCTGGTCTAATGGAGCAGATTGATCAATACTTCTCAATATGACTCTGACCTCCTGAAGATTCTGTCGACTGTGCGTGATTCACACTGGCTCACAGAGAATTATTCAAAGCTAATATGCAGCCAAAAAACAGATGCTTTTTACAAGAATATCCCAAGACCACATTAGCATAATTTTAATTTTTGTCTTATTTCTCATGATGTAATCACGTTAATGTTGACAGCATGAGGTTAAAGGGCACGACCTTGTGATCCCCTGCTTGACAAAGATTTCGGCGCCCACATCAAATTTACATATGTAGCACAAGTAAGTTGACATCTCCTTAATTAAACCACAATGCAAGCTTTCTTATTCTTCTTTGGAGTCTTGAAGACGGAATATTTACAGTAGGAGACTGTACAAATCATTCTGCTGGTTCTGAATTTTGGTTCATTATTAAATCATGCTCCTTGATGCATGGCTTGTATAGTGTCAATCCCAATGACCTTGCTGCCTCCAGTCTCTGATTAACATTTATAATTAATGAGTGTATGAAGGTATGGTCATGACATTTCTTTATCAATTAATTTGAATCTTCAACAAGGACATTATCACAAGTAAGTTAGCCATCATTAACATGTTGGACTTTGAATAATGAAGGTCATTTTCCTTTCACAGTACATGTACTTGGTGAGGGTTTTTTTCAAATTCCAAAAAAAAAAATTTGAATGGAGTTCCAAATGCTCACCAATGCACAGTTCATCTTTCTAAATAAAGAAGGTTGTTGGTCCTATGCACTTTGCTCGTTATTTTTTTACCAAACTCAACAAAAAAGGGAATGGACGTTCCAAATATTCACCACTTTCTGAAGTATCAACGTACATAAATACATTTAGTGCCCTGTTTATTCAGGGTCTCTCTCAAATAACCTTATTATGAAATCTTTGTCATTAAAAAACTTTCAGTTTTACAGATCTGTCATCATTAAAATAAAACCCCTAAATAACATGGGTGCATTAAACACTGTAAAACAAACTAAGTCAACATTACAACCGATAACCAGAAAAATCATATTTTGTATTGGATCAAATTCCGGGGTATCTCCGTTTTGAATTTTCAAGGGGATAAGATGATTTAACAGAAGAGAACAATTTAACATACTACTTTAGTTTTGAGTTTAACAGCCATCAGTCCCCGTGTTTCCTAAACGTTTGAAATGCCTGTAGTGTGTAAACAGATTATGTGTCAGGTGGAATTATGGTTGATCTGCCAATGATGGGGACTAATATAGATAGACACGGGAAGAAGATCAATCATTTTCTAGTTATACCCAGACTAAACACTCTAATCCTCTAATGTTTGTCCACGCTTTTGAAGCAGAAAATCTGTGAATGCTCTCCCAGTCCGCCCTTTTCCACCCAAATCGTCTGATCAGGTGCCCTTTGGCACAGAGTTTAAATGTACATTACGAAGTGTGAATCTGCTCATCTGGTGCTGTGAATCAAATCAAATTATTGGGGATTTACTTATTAGGGAATTCTTGGGTTGTCCTATAAGTGGAAGACTTGCGGATATTTCTGGATGTGTTTGGTTTCCCGGTGTATATCAGCACAGAGTGGGGCCCATAAATCAAGCCTAATTAATAAACCTCTGTCCCCTCTGAGGTTAATGTGACACATGACAGCCCCATCAAACAGGCAATATATAGTCAATTTATGCAGATTATTACTCACATTACAATAATTTAATTAAAAGTTTGCCCAAACAGAATTTTTCTGTCACGTGATGCAAGGGGACTTCACCAGTATGTTTACATCACTTGTTCCCACATGCAATTCCTGTAACACTAATTGTCTGGTCCCCCCTCCTACTTACCAGTAAACTGGTAGTACCCAGCTAACATCTCCGAGTGTCTGGGGTTCCACCACATATTATCTCACACCGCTGTGTCCTCCAGTAAACTTACACAGTAATCCAGCAATATCAGAATCTGTTATGTCATAATGACTGAGAGATCCAACACCCACCAGTCTTATTGCCTGTCATTCACAATCACTTCACTATTTAACTGGAAAATCGGAAGTCACCACTTCTGAAGTATCTAGAGAAATGATTATCCACTGTTAATGTGTGATTCTGCTTTGAAGACCATGAAACAGAGCCACTTAAAACTATATCAACACAACCTGCAAGTGCCAAACAAGGAACTTGGATTTTAACAACTGTTGCAGAGGAAACACATGTTTAAGTCATAACCGTGTACCTTATATCCATCATATCCCCACTCTAAGCTGAAAGGAAAATCAATGGCAAATATCGTTGAATCCCACCTCTATCTCTCTCTTTCTATCCCAGCACGGCTACTGGAGCATCAATGTCTTCCTGTCACTCCATTACTATTTGTCTTCTGAGGTATTCAATGCACAACGCAACACCAGAGCCTGCTTTAATATTTCCACCTTGTAATCGCAACTCTATAAATCCATCATTACTTCTCTTTTTTTATTATTAAACTGGTCCTCTTACAACCGCTGAATTATCATTGCAAAAATCAATTTTACAACCGCGTCCACACCACCCTCAAAACATGGCCATTGACATCGGGATCTGATTTCTCAGGAGAGATAAGCAGAGAAACCATAGTGGTCCTCAACTCTTCCCAGAGTGACAGGTGTGTGTCTGAACTGTACAGGATTCAAAAAGGCACAATTTGTCACTGTAAGAGAACTCCCGAATACATTATTACACTTTGTCACAACCTGCCATTTAAAGCGACTTCATAGCCAGCGTGCAGACTTAACAAATCCACACTAAGATGATTACCACAGTGTGATCACCAAATCTCTGAACGTAAAGTATAAGAATTCATAAAGTTAAATCGATAATCTGTCTTAGGTTGCTGTCGTTAGTCTGTTTAAGTGCTTTTGACAAGCTTGACTTATGCCACTATTTATTATTTATTTTGAGCCCCATTAGATTCTCAGCCAATCAATATTTTCATTATTACAAATTTCCACAGAAAGGATGTCTTTTTAATAGCCTCACCGCATTGATTTATCTCTGCTGTAAATGAAAGAAATAATTCCAGATCTCTTTGCAGTTTCTTTGTCAAATTATTGTTTTATTCCATTGATTTTTTTATTCAGACGAGAGCCAATTCATTCTGCAGATTTCGTGGCATGTCAAGCACGATATCTAACACAGGTAAACTGCTATCGCACAAAGTTCCCTCATCTAAATACCATCTTGTGGAAATGTCTGTACAACGACACAATAGCGTCAACCTCTGATCTTCCAAATGGATAGAGGTCACTGACAAATATTCCCAGCAACACGTGCCAGCGATTACATAACACGCTCACCAAATGTCAACAAACCAGGCAGGCTAAGGTAATCCTCTCCATTACTTCAAACATGTATTTTAGGGAGGTTTTTTTTTTTTCAATCAGGAGATCAATGCTGTGCTATGAGTGGCTGTAATCTGTAAACATTTGATAGCAGTACATGATGTGTCAGGTACAGAGGTTGAGTTACAGTGTATCCTGTGGCAGCCTGATCCCAGTGATGCAGCAGCAGCTATATAGTTTACAACATCTACAATCTCTTTATCATCACAACACAAAACCTGATAGGTAACAAAACAGCAGGTGTCAAACACACACACAAGCTCCCAACGGCAAACTGATGCAGCCCTGCTCTGTGTTAAAAAGCTGCAGTGCTGCACAATTTATCTCTTCATTTCATGCTCAGCTCCCAGTGAGTGCCTGTTATAGCTCCATATCAAAACAGTGAGCCAGATGGAGGCGGGTCAAAGGTCATGTCCTCAGCCACAAAGGATCAATGAATGTATAACCTGGTCGGTTGCGAGCTTTTTATCCTGGTAGTGCCCCTGGCTGCTGGGGGTCAGTCAACATCTGACCTTACTCAGAGCACTGGCTGTCCAATAAATCTAGCAGTCAATAGAGAGTCTGAACCAATCACCACAGGTCCTACAGCTTACACCAGCCATCTAGCAGCCTTGAAGAAGGAGGTTTCTCCACAGATTATGCTGGCATTTCCTTCCTGTTTTCCTAAACATCTCTCATCCAGGTGATTGAGATGCTTGTGAAGAAAGATTCCCCACCTTTATATAATAGTATGTCTGATGACAGGAGGGAGCAGAGCATTTACAGCTGACAGAAAACACCTGTTTTGACCTTCAGCATTAAAGAATCTAGTTCATGTCAAGTCAGATAGGTCCTGCTCATCGGTCACTAAGGTTACGAAAATTTAGGTCCGATGCTATGGAATCTTTGTAAATGACTATCAACAACATGTGTTAATGTCCTCAAATGCAATCTCAATTTACTATCAAAATCTATCTACCACACAATGTGGTAATTGTCCTATTGCATTAAACTGACAAAAAATGGCATATAATGACAACCAACAACTCACACATGCCAATTAACACACGTTTTATTATGATTGAGCACAACTGCTCTTCAGTAAAAATTAATCATAAATCACTTCTAGGACTAATAATATCTTGCTAAATTTCATTAAACTTTTGGCATTTTACATTTGCATTGCCAAGTCACCAGAAACATTCAGAGAATTTTTTGGAAGTAATCAATCAAACTGAATTATAACAATTAAATGAAGTGCAGGGTTTATTGTTATTCTCAGAAATATTCTTCATTTTTTACCCATTATATAACGTGGTGTTTGAACAACCTTGACATTACTTGACCCACTGACCTCAGCAGAATGAGTTTCTATTGGTTGATTGGATCAATAGATTTTACCACAATAACCCTCTCTCAACAGACAATTTGTAGGATTAGTAGCCAAAACAGAACTTTCCCCCAGCAACTGATGTAATGTTTGCTCTACCCCAGGGACAGAATTGGCAATCAAATCTCTGGTAAAAGAAAAGTTCTCCACAATTACATGATTTCACGCAACGTAACAGAGAACAAATTAATGAGTCTTTATTTTAGAGAGAAGAGCTGTTGAGAGGGCTAATTTGCTGAGAAAACAGCGGGTTAATCGAGGTAAAATTCTGTAACTCTGTAGATAACTTATTGATTCCTGTACAGCAAATGGGTTCTTGCAGTCAATTATTTCTCAGACTGATAGCCCAGAAAAACATGCAAACAGATCACATTAAGGAGGCTCTAGATTATTTATTGCACACAATGACACGGCTGACCAAATATATCTATAGGTTTGATTATTCTCATTCTTTTCTGCCAGCATCTGATATTGACCTTTGACCTTTCACATGGCCAAATGTGACACTATACCAAAGCTAGGAGTCAGACAGTTGTAACAGTACATCACTGAGTGTACATCAAGTATATACTTAAATACATGTACATTTTCACACGTTTTGTATTTTTGAATGGTTATGAATTTACTAATTATGAATAACCATTACAATGAACACTAACAGATGAAGTTATTGAAACATTGTACTGGGGGGCACTGTTAACCTGCATTATAGAAGCTAACCAACTGATCTCAATAAATATAAGTGTATGGTGTGGGGGGATGCAGTTATACTCACCATGCATGGAATACAGGTTGGGAGGAATCCCACCCTGGGCTGCCATCTGAGACAACAGATAGGCCTCCATTCTGTCAATTAAGTTTGCAGGGTATAATCCATTCAGGTGGCTCATTGTCAATTTTAAGTTCACTTATCACAGAATTTCATTCACAAACTCTGTCACTCATTTCTTATTTGGACTAGAAAGAAATTAAGCGTGTTAATCGCACAGTATGTGGTTTACAGGGAAATTAGTGGGTTATTAATTCACCAAGGCAATTACGGCTCTTATCCTCCATGTACTTGTGCTGTAATAATACAAAACTTGTTACATATTTAACATAATGAGTTCAAGTACTGAAAAAAAGCTTTCAACATTGGACATCTTCAAATGACTCACATTCCCTCTCTAACCACTTTTACTCACACAACAAGGAAGAGAGGTTCTACAACTAACAGCCCTAAATGCCACTGAGAACGTTTCCTTTCTCCACGAGAAACAATGGCCTATATTCCATCAGTCCAGTCAGAGATTGGCCAGCATCATGCACCAAGACCTACTCTATATTTCTTCTCTATAAAGCAATTAGCTACAGATTGGTGGCATCCAATAGCCTATCAAATCCTATTAATTTTATTTATTCAAACAAATCGTTGTGAATATTGAGGCTACATGTCAAATCTTCAATAGAAATAGCTGACCAAGAATCTTTCTGGGAAATACCATAACATCTTCCTAAAGCTATTATTATCAATCTCTAAAGGTTAAACCCATAGAAAGCAGTATATCTAAAGAACTACCAAAACCTATGAAAATATTACAAAAACCTCATAAAGACACCAGGACATAATGGCTCAAACTCACCAAAATTAATGGCTCAAACTCACCAAAATTACAGCACCAATCACAAACAGTTTTCTCTGAGAGACCGTGAAATCAACTCTTTAGCATTATGTTAAGAATGACAGCGCCTCTGTCGACATTCAGAGCTGTTACTTACAGTTCTCAGGCAGTTAATGAAGGGAACCTAGTGATCCTGAGCTACTTCTGCTGTTTGGAGACAAAGAAACACGACAACAGCCATTAAGACAGAGACCAGAAGGAGAGGTGTGAAGATAGACAGATCCTGTCATTCCACCATCATGGGGGGTTCTACAGGAGCCAACTATCCACCATCACACAATATCTAAGTCCAGTAATGCTACGACAAATCACAAAAGATTTCACCAGCCAGATCAAACGGTGGCTCTTCTCATAATTGGGCGTAAATTACTTCAAATCCAATAAATGAATTCCAAACAGAAGCTAAACGTGCTGGGGACTCCTCCGATCAATAACAAAGTTATATACTTTTCTCATCCTCCGCGGTTTAACATCACATGATAAGGTCGGAATACATTAATCTTTATCCACAGTAATTGACTTGTATAGTCAATAATGTTTCACAATGGCATCCAGTCTATAATTCTTCTGCTTCTGTTCAGGAGGGCATGGTTATGTACACAGCCAATGTCAAAAGCTAACAGCTCTCTCTGCCAACTTCTTTCCTGCAGGACTGTGTGATGTTAGCTGGTTACACAACTGATTGGAATCTTAAAACAATTATTGTCATTTTTCAAAGTGTTGATGCTTTAATGAGAAAGCTATGCACGGGCACCGAATCAATAATTTATCCTTGAACATCATAGGCTTTTTATTGGGGGAATATAGTACGAGTACTGTTATTTATAAATCACAACAGGATATGGGGGTTTGTACTTTTCTCCCCCTGAGGTCAACATCCCCTCAGCCTCAAGGACAGACAAGGAGAAACATGTAAGCAGGGGACCATTAATCATCTTCACTCACTAACTTTTACAGGTTGTGGGGAAATAATCATGATTTAAACCTACCATTGAATCACTTCAGATGAAAACAGCATACTTTGGATGCTTCACAGAAATAACAAGATCCAATGCTCTTCAACAGAATCCCATCAATAGAAATTAAACTAATATAAGCTACCTCACTACAATTAGTACCTTGGATTAGCTCCCTTTATGCTAGCACAGTTATTTCCCTTAACATTTGGCCAATTCTTCAACACTATCAGATGTCTTGTAGCTGTCATCAGAGGCATGTTCTAATCTACCAGGGTGATGTATATCATCAAGCAACCCCCTATAGATGGCAGAAAAATATGGCAAAGTCTGATCTTTGGATAACATCAGCATTTTTTTTAATCTAAGCTAATCTAACTCATTTAATCCCAGACAGGAACAATATCCTACTACAACCTTTTGCTAACTATCTCTTTAATGGCCAATATTTCTGTATAATGGGGCTTTATGATACCATCAAGCAATTCAGAAGGTGTTCCACAAACTCCTTTCCTCTGCCTTTCTGTACACTAAGCCTGGCTATGAAGATTGCACCAAATCTCTGACACGGAGATCAAATAAGCCCTTGCATTTATTGGTTGGATTGCAAACTATTTCTCTAACCATTATCAAGAATTTGAAGTAGTATTTCCTTAAGTGAGTCACATAACAAGAAATATATTAATCATTGGTGCTCTATTGAACTTTACTGGTTGGGTTGTTAATCTCCTATACCCCAACAGCAGTACTCAAAAATCTCCAGGAAGTCATATACCGCCCGACCATACAGTCCTCATTCCTACAAATACCCTCCACAACTTGATCAAACTCAGAAGATAAAATATTTATAAGAAGGTAGATAATTGCTAGTTTGGCTAATTTTTTACTATTGTCAGTCAGTGAGGAGCAATTAAATGCCTGGTGCATGAGCTATTCACAATCACGTCTAGTTTATTGACACACTCAGCCATCCCTCTAAATATCTAAACAGTAATTAACTGGCTAATCAATTCACCACTAATAATTCTACATCTCTCCAACACCAAACAAAGTCTCCTCTCCACATTCCTCACATCATGGGCATTCAACAATTCATTATCAACTCAACTTCCTAACCAAGGCGATCAGATATCAACCTGCTGACAGCTGATATCTGATATCTCATATCTCACATGACTTAACCTCAGACCTCAAACAAACAAAAGCACTCACTTACTGTGATGTAAAGAACAATGATATTACCCACAATTCCACTTAACAAATCCTCACAGTTATGATCCATGAAACACGAAGAGAAATGATTTCCATCCCGAATCCCTTGTCTGAAATCTGCGAGTAAATTCCACACCGTTTTAATACTTCTCTCTCCCCTGTAGTTTGGCTTCAAGTTTTGTGAAACATGCACAGCCTGACAAGCAATATGCACATGTTGTAACAATCCCGCAATATCATGTGCAGTCTGAGATAATCTACTGTGTACTCTCTGCTATGAGGGGTCATGGGGTCACAAAACAGCAGATAAAATATCTACAGTGAAATATAAAACATATTCAAGGCGTAATTGTCTGTTCCTTTTCTGGCAGGCAATTTTCAATAGGTGTTAAAATCTTTTCCTCCACTGAGATGGCCGATCTTTAAAAGGATCAATCATAAATAATCGCTTCAACACTGAAGTAGTCTTCTCAAACACACGGCTAGGTGAAGTTATATTGATGCACTGTCATAAACACAAATATTTGTAATTCAATGTGTAATTGATGTTAAACTTTATAATCGTTCCAAAATCACACGCACCTTTTTGTGTTGAAATTCATTGACCCAATCAATTTTCTTGCTAAAGAAGTTTGTCGGAGAGCAGCAAGCTGTCGATACACAAGACTTCCCATTAAATACCTGTCAAGCCGACAAATAAAGATTGTGTTGTATGATATATTTTTATCAATAAACCTGGGATTGAAACTCGCATTTGACCTGCGATGACTTGTGTGACCTTGGTTTTGTTCACATTCCATCGCCTCCACAGCAAGTAGATTTCAAATGTATTTAATTGAGCCTTGTGATAATGTTTCATAAAACTCAAATACACAGAAATATCACCTTATAATGCAAACTGATCTCCCCCTTGGGTGAAATCCAGAATAGGACTGTCACTGACTTCTAAAATTAACCAAGATAATTTTTTTGGTATATTCTTTTATGTATAAATCTTGTTTATAACCCCTGAGGGCTATATGCAGACTGTTACTAATGTAAATAATTCAACTGTTGTAAAAGTGAGCCAAAACCTCATCACTTTTGTCTGATGTAGCTAAGAAAATCTTCTGAACATCCAAAATTACGGGGCATTTTTTAATCAATTTGCCATCACTTTATATTTCCTTGGCTGTGATCATGTGATCAGTTAGAACAGTTTCCATGACAATAAAAGGGATCTACTTTAAATTTGTTTCCTTTCCTGTCACATTAGGACACTTTTATCAATAACATACTACTGTAATCTGTGACTACATTACTGTTATACAAAAGCGAATTAGGTTTTGCTGAGACTTCCCCAATCAACAAGTAATTAGATTTTGCGGAAAAAGCAGCTTTATGCTTCTTTGGAAAGCCATTCTTTTTTATAAGGATAAATGGCAAAAGCGTGTTAAGTGCCTGCAGCCTGCTATATTGGCTCCTAATGACAGATACTCTATAGTTTAAAAAATCGCCTGTATTGATTGGGGTTTCAACGAAATGCCAAGTACCTGTGAGGTGAATTAGGTGTAATAAAAGGAAAATGAAAAAAAAAATAAGAAAAAGACAGGTTTCAACACAAAACAAAATCTTTATAGAAATTCTTTGTAAGATCTCGGCCGATACGCCAGCACTGAATGCCCATGATGGGATTTTTTAATCTGTATCGAATTTCATTAACAACCGGTATTTGGAAATTTTTATTTCTATTTCATTGTGATTTAGCAAAGCTCAGACATATTTCTGACTGCTCTTTCCTAATCAGTCATTACACATCAACACAGTATAACTATGATGTCAATACAGCATGGCAATCTGAGACTAGAACAATATTAATTAATCAGCCAGAAAAGAATAAAGAAGGGTCTCCATAACTATGGCTTGTTCATCACCCAATAAACAAGCTAGAATCAGACGCGGACATCCACAAATTGGTTGGCAAGTCTCACAGGAAATTGCGCTAGATCCATTTACAAGGATACATATGATATCCCTGCAATTTCCATAAAATGATTCATTAAATATTGATATACTAATATCTTTTTATTATTAAGGTTAGCGTTTTTCACCCCCATGTTTATAAAGCTTTTGCATATTGATCTGGGTCTATACAAGAGAAATCAATCCGCTTACTGAGGAGCCGATATTAATGGACAAATTTCCCGTGAACCTATTAGTTTATTATTTAACACAGACTACAAAATTACAAGGAGATATTGATTCCTAACACAATAAAGGAATAATATTCCACACCATTACCATAACTATATTTAAAATACAGCATCTGTCTGATTCTTTGTTTTGACATATGGAAAAAATGATTCCTAAAAAAGTATAAAAGATAAAACTCTTGAACTATTATTTTTTTTCTCCAAGTATTTCATAAAGGAGACTTTAAAATTGTCTTTAATATCAATTTTTATCCAAGTCATGAAAAATACCAAAATTTTTTAATGATTTTTTCTAATCAAAGGAAAATAACAAATTAAGGTATGAACACCTTCAATTGAGATGACCAGTTTAATGAGTGTTATTACCACCAGTTTAAGGATGCTTGGACATTGCTGAACTGCTCAGTGTAAATCACTCTATCAACCAGTCATCACCCGTAATGGTGACGCTTTCCATCAGATATCGATAAAGAAATTTTTTCGGATATAAATCTGATAATGGCGTAACATCTTCTGCAAAATCACAAGGAGAGATAATCGTAATGTGCAGCATGGCAAACTAATCTGATCACTTCCATATAAAAAAAAAAGTCAGGCTCTCTAATAAAACACGGCAAAACAAAAAACTGCGAAGTGAAAAAATCAATATTCCCAACAGAGGCCATAATTACAGCACTTGAGTAATGTCACATCAGAGAGGTCCTAGCGGGGCTCTGTAACGGGAGGCGTTCTGTCATTGCGTTTGTGTTTTATGCAACATTGACACGCCTGGGTCAGGGGTGTCGCACTCGATTCCCCAGATACTGTCACCATGTCTTTGTCATTGATTTCTCCCCCTTTTTTTGTGGTGAGATGGTTGAGCTTCAAGAAGTTTTAACTGTGCCCCTGGGGTTGTGCAAGGAATTCTTAGAAAATTCCAGGTTAAATCAGTAGGATTAAAGATGTTATCTGGGGTGTTTAGCAGACCCCCATTCACCAGACAGTGAGAAATTGTAAACATTTACCCCAATGTCTAACCATCTGCATGCTCTCACATTTACAGTTTATTTGGCTGTTACTCCAGAACAAGTCAGTTACCAAAATAACCCCTCATCTGACAAGGCTTTATCTGTTGATGTCATACCGATACAATGTCTTGAAATTCAGTTAATGTCATTTATATAACAAATATCATTAAGATTTATCTCATAGCTACATTATTTCATTTGGAACAATTGATCAGTCATTCTTTTTAAAGATAAAAATAAACAGCTAAATAAACTACAACATGGAAAGAGTCAAAAGAGAGACAACTTGCTCAAAAACTGCAAAGAGTGACAACTTGTGTTAAAACCAGTGATTTATTCATCATTTTGATCTGTAGCAGAGAGATTGATTTTCATTAATTTGTTAGTTTGGCTCAAGTTTCAGATTTCAAAGTCAAAATGAGTAATAACTTCATTGTGTGTACAGGGAATTTTTTTTCACTTTATTGATTGAAGGAAAAACCATTTCCTCTTCATATTCTCCTTTCTTTTAAAGGTTAATGTTGTCAACGGCATTTCAAAAGCATTATCTATTACCTTTTTTTTTCAAACCTGTCCATAGCAAAGAATTCACTGGATTCGCTAAGTGGTTGGGACATTTTTTTAACAGTGAAATCTTTTGCAGTTATAAATTATAATAAATTTGTATACTTTTTCCTCTAATAGCATATTATAACAGATTTGAATCCCACAGAGCTGATGTATATATCACACTCTCTTTATTCATTGTTTTGTCAATCCTTGTACATAGTACATGTTTACTTCTTGATGTTCATATATATAATTACTTACCTGAATGCAAAGAAGAAAAGGTGAAAAAAAAAAATGCCATGCATAAACCACACAGCAAGTTTAATATAGCATTTTGGAACACAATATTGAAAAAATGTTTAGCATAAAGGTGTTTAATGACTGACAATTAAAATACAGATTTTAAAGTTTGTGACAAATAATGCCAAGATAATAACACACTGAACTTGGTACTGACAACTGTGAACAGAATACAAAGTTTGTGAGTATACAAAGACAGCAGGTGAGTACAGGGGAAAGGGTTGAGTACAATGACAGAGTGATTAAGTACAGAGACACACGTCGAGTTAGGAGACACAGCTTTAGTACATACCGTTCTCGGACGCCGTTTCATCCAGGCTCTCTATGTCAATGTCTCGGCTCTCTACAACTTCAGAATGAGATTCCTTCTCCTACAGGGATACAAGAAATACATAGATAAAGATACATCAAAAAACATAACAGATCATGTAACTTTTGCTGATAACCTGATATTTACTAAAATATATTTTTATCAAATAAATATTATTGCAGACATTTAGTTGTGTGTGTTATGTGAATTGAATATATATCTTATATATACATGTATTATGAATACACTAATGAACGCATCCCTATGTTGATTTGTGCAACAACAAAAATTCAAACCTATTAACTTATCAAGTGATTATAAAAATTCATAGATATAAGAATATTTTACAAAATGCCAAGGTTACAGAAAGGTAATTTCTACTGCATTGCATGTATCTCCAAATAAATGTCTAGGAAGTGACCATGAAATCTGGTATATAAATCATAGTCTTTATAGAGCACACAATAATGTTGGTATATTAAAAAAATTTCAAAAACATTATTTAGTACTTTTTTGTGCTGTCACATTCTAATCAGAATAAAAGATGTGAAAGAGCATATTTTACGAAATTGTATATGAAATTTTAATATTATCATGTAGAAATGCCAATATTGTAATTAATTCTATTAAATGCATATAATATAGTTTTGGGGGGGGGGGGGGGATTAATTGTGTCACATTATTTCCCTTGCACAGCAAGGAACTGAGAAAGTGACCATAAAACTAATTACAGGGGTATTTTTAAAAAATAAGTTAATGAATTATTTTCTATAATATCAGTCAAAACTGTCAATATGCGTAAAATTTATATAGACTATGTCTGGTGCAGCTTATCTTTATGCATCTTCACATGCACTATATCTTTTACAAAAATACTTAATATCAATATGTCATATTTATATTACCAGGTAGAGCATTTTTTCTGACCGGTTTACATTTGCCTCTGAAGCAGTAAGATTTATATAATTTATCTGTGTAACATTTTTTAGGCATCTTAAGAGGCTATAGGTCAAAAAATTTTTATTCGAACTTACATATACATGTATATATACAGAGACTGTGCCATTACTTCCATTGGCACTCTTAGGAACAAATTTATATAATGGCAGAGATTGTTTAAGTTCTGAGCAATTTACAGTAATCCTCATTTGATTAACAGTGAACACATGGACAATACAACTTTTTCACAAGACAGTAGCCGAGTACTTATTTCAAACTTGTGCAGTGCAAATTAGAAAATATATCATTAAATATAAACGTAAATGTATGCCCCACCTCTCTCTCCATGTAAGCACTCTGATCAGCATGCTCAGTGGTTCTCTGTACCCAGTTGTATTTCCTAAGGCCAATCGGCACCTTCAGTCTCTCATATTCACTGAATTGCTGGTTCAAATCCAAGGCACAGGGCTTACAAGCAATTACCAAGAGCCCCCCGTTGAGTATCAGGGAATCAGGGGGACATTTAATGTCCTTCAGGAAAGGAAACTTGGCTGCCTCCAGCATTTTGACATGTTTGCGATCAGTTCTTTTAGCACAAATGTAGCAGACAAAATCCGGCATAACGTATCTGCGATGCCAGCGGTTGACAGTTTCAGCATTGGGATATTCTTCGAACAGGTTCCACTGCTTTAAAAGCATGTGGAAACAGATGCTGCACACAATCACAAAGCCCTCTTCTGTCATTGCGTCTGCCCCAGGGGCTGGGCTTGAGCTTCTCAAGAAGGGGAAGAAGGGCAACACCATGGTATTGTTGCTCTTAGTTTCTTGAGTGACCGGGTAGGCACTGATTACATGAGTGTTCATCATTCTTGACTTTTCACCACACAAGAAGCAGATCTTTTTGGGTTTTGAAACAGCTTGCTCTAAAGGATGAGGTATGGATGAAGTGGTTGAAGTGGAGCTGCCTACAATCTCGAAAGATCTTTTCATTGCTGTGGAGAGTTTATGAGGTGACATTGCGTTTGTGAGATGTCCTAGCTTTCCTTCGGACACTGCTATCGCTAACAGACCGGCTGAGCTTAGGCTGCTGTTGCCAGACATCCCTTCACTGATATGGATGTTCAGAGGGTGAGTAGCTTCCGTCTTTACTACAGTCTTCTTCGACTCCTGACTTTCTGCAGCATCCATATCTCGACTCCTTTCAGTATTGTCCCTGTTACAGGACAGAGAGTACTTGCGTTGATAAACAGGAATTTGCATGGATTCTTGTACCTGCCATTGATGGTAGAGCTCAGCATAACAGTTTCGGCATGATAAAACAGACCCATCAGATTTCAAAGGTTGGGCCCCTTTTGGACGTTGAAGTTCTTGGACAAATGGAAAGAAGAGAGTCCCCATGGAAGGATCACGTGGTGGAACAGTGTACAACAATCTGATCAAATCACTGCCGTAGAGTTTTCCACACAAATAACACACATAATCATCAGTTTCAACTGGAGTCTTAGGTACTCTATCAAGATGGCTCACTGGTTCGGACTTAGGGATCTTAACTTTATCATCACAGAGTTTGTAGACACGGTTCTGAAATGGGACACCTGCTAACTCGTAAGCTTGCCACTGCTGGTATAGAAGGGTTCTGCAGTCCCCACACACAATTGCTTGGCCATGTTGGTTCAGGGGGAAAGCTCCCTCTGGTGGACTTATTTTTTGCAAGACTGGGAAGAAAGGTTCACTGGTTGAATTCATAGCTGTGGACACGTACTTACAATTTCTCACTAATGTGCTCTGTGCACAAATGTAACAAATAATCGTCTGCTCCTTATCACTTGGTGCTGTAGTTGGTTTTGCCTTTGGTTCTTTTCTCACTGTCAGATCAAGCACACCCTCACTCTGCCCCCTCTTAGGGGTTTGATGTACAGGGGTCTCCACCCGTGGTTGGCTTGGTAGTTTAGATTTCACTTGAGATTTTGCATCAGATTTGTAGTTAAAGCTTTGTTCTCCGGGGGCAGAGTGGTTACTGCTGGGGGTGGCTCTTTCCTCTTTGCGATATGGTGGTGAAGGAGGGTAATCTCTTGTGCTGTTGTCTGGGGAGCCGCGACCCTCGATCCCTGGTTGATAATTAAGACCCATGATCTGAGCAATGTACTCCCCCTGCAGTCTCATCTCAGCACCCGTGAAATGCCCATCATCTGCACGCTTCAACCAGTACAAGCGCTTGATTGCTGGAGTCTTTGACCGCTCATAGGTCTCCCACTGTTGAGTCAAAAAAGCATAACACACTCTACAACAGTCCACATTACCGTTGCTAGTCGGTAGTCGGGCTCCTTTGGGTGGATCGTGGTGTTCAAGAAAGGGGAAATAAGGTAGCCTGTCATGTGGTTTAATTCGCAGCGCAGATTCAGCGCCCAGGCTACCACACACAAAACAAACATGTCGACCTGACATTTTTAGATCAACTTTATCAAATTCATCACATCAGACGAGTATGTCTTGAATATTACACATAAAAACACCGTGTTTACTGTCAAACATAGTTCCTATAGGTCTTCCATCTTTTATCAATAGTTTTTCCTCTTATGAGAAATATTCATGCATGATGAACTTCGATTCATCGATCTAAACACTTCTTGTATTTGAAAATATTTCCAATCCGATCAAAAAATTCTTAATTGTTCGGTTATTGTGGAGTTTAAAAACAATGAAAACGTACTACGAGGGAATCCCTGCTTTTTGGCGGCCATGTTTGGACATCTGTCTTTTCCCATAATGCAACTCCGAAGAAAAAATAAATCCTGACAGGTGCTTGGCTATAAATAGATCAGCCGAGACTCCCCAACTTGCAAGAGCGCTTTGATATTTGTAAAATTATCACAAAATTTAATAAGTACCACCTAAAAAGTAATGTATTTAGATTTTAGTACATATCTTAAATTAGTTAATCACGTACGTACACTCACGCGCCAAAAGTATGTCATTTTTTATTTTTTTTTCCCCTTTATATTTCATGGAAAACAACATTTATTTTTAAAAGGTTTTCTGGTATTATTTTTTGTCAGTTTTAGAAGAAATTTATATTGATTACAGTAGATTCAATTTGCACTGTTTTACATACATGGAAATAGTTTTTTAACAAAACATTTGTAAAATTTGGTATTTCAAACACAAGATATTTTTAAGAGCTCTACTACGACTATATATACATGTACATGTATCTTTTGCAATATGCGAAAAATCTTACTTTGGATTGTTAATAGCAAATCTCAAAAACAGAAGGTTGGAAAAATATCTAAATATGATGCCAAAAAAGCAAAAGAAATTCTGAATTTATTAATCTAGGTCTTTTGAAAACCTGTCAAGGGGTTACCTTTTTAACACTTCTGTGAAAATAATCTCAGCGAGATTTGTCGAGACTGAAAAATTTGGTTTTCAATTAAGTATATAGTGAAAAGAACAAAAAAATTGACATACTTTTGACACCTGAGTGTATATTAAGATTAAAGTATAAAACATATCAGACCAAGATTCAATTATTATATGCGTAATGAACTATTGCTACTTTACCAGTTGCGTTCTTAATTTCATAAACGCGCCCATTGTATAGTTTATTTTTACAATTCAATAATAATCGACGAGTTGAGAATATGAAATTGAAGAGGATGACTGGATTTTGATGTTGACCAATGTGGCGCCGGGCCAAGATGAACAACACTAAGTTAACAATTAACCTTTTATCTACATGTATTATAAGCAATAAACATTAACGTATTTAGTGAGCATGGCATTACGAACTACAACAGCTATGCTTATATGAATTGAAAAAATAAATACAAGTGATATATGCACGAAGCACGTATATGACAGTTACAATTTGTCTGGTCCTGTGCTTGATGCACGCGTAGCACTTTCTATGCATGAATGGCACTCACAGTCAATAATGCCATAGGTGATGCACGTTGTTAGCATGAATGGTACTGTCACAATCTCCGATACCATAGGTGATGCACGTTGTTAGCATAAATGGTACAGTCATAGTTTACAATGCCATAGGTGATGCACGTTGTATATAAGCATGAATGGTTCATTCACAGTCTACAATGCCATAGGTGATGCACGTTGTAAGCATGAATGGTTCATTCACAGTCTACAATGCCATAGGTGATGCA
>WFKH01010931.1:6148194-6162680 GCA_016163765.1 Magallana hongkongensis | reverse complement strand
ACACACACACACACACACACACACACACACACACAAGTACTTCCTCTGGCTATCAATTTGCTTCAGTCCAGGGAGACACGGGTGCCTGAGGACAGGACCTTTCTCCTTCTACTGCCCCGATTTAGACCCCCGGGGTAGTTGACTCTTGATAAAAATCCTTTAAAGTTATGTACACAACATGCCCCTTTCCTAATATCTGAAAATAACCAATAAACGAAAGAACACCGCTAACCTGCATATAATCAAAGTACTGAAAGTAATTGAAAGCGGTTAGCAAGCTTGTTGTCAAGTTGTTGGGAACATTTGCATTAATATTTTATTTTGGGGTACTGTAGAGTTCCTTTACAAGTTCAGAAAAAAACTTAACAAATCAACATTTTAATTAGTGAAAGACAAGTCAATATCCTCCCTTTCCTGGAATACCATTGTGTTTTATCTCTAAAATGATTTGAACAAGAAAACAACCAGTTATTTAGTTAAGTTAAACATTTTATTTTTTATGGCTACCCATCATTAGGACGTGTATATATAACTTATAAAAACAAGTGTTTCAAGTTTGAGCTCTGAAAAATATAGTTCTATTCATGATCAGCAGATACAATATCACAACAAATGTTTAGAATATCGATGTATATGTAATATGTGTTAGAAAACAAAATTAACGTAAAATTGATTTTAAAAAGCACCTTTTCCCAAGAAATGTAAATGTGAAGTTTTCATATTCCTACGCTAGCTGCCACCTCAGTCTTTTTCACGAAAATATAGGTCATTCTTCGATTGACAATTTTTTCACTAATGAATATTGCTTATATTATTACAATAATTATATTACTGTCATGATTATTGTTCGTTACTTATCACACAATCTCTTTTGATTATTTATTGTGTATGAGTGCGAGTTTTTTTTTTCTTTCAATCTTTTTTTAAATGACGGAATGGTTATGCAACACCTGCATCGTATTTCTGATCGCACTCATGTAGACCTCGGCTAGTGACGCAAGACTGGTGGCAGTATTTGCTACGGACATGAAGAACTATATACGCCAGTTCCTTAACAAGTTCAGGGATTTTAACTTAGGGATCGGCTGAGCACAGTGAAAATTCAAGTTAATTAAAAGTCGAATATCTTGGATATGGGGTAACCCATATCTATTCGTGTATACAAATTTAGGAGGATAACGGTAGTGTCTACAACTTGCAATAACACATTTGTTTTGTTAAAAATTTATATTTGGGATTTTGGCCATGAAATATGTATGATCGGATATGAATATTTTTATCACAAACTCACCAATATTTTCTATACGAACCTAATTCTAATGCATTCAGAACCAGAGGACACTGTCTTTTTTTTTAGATACGGAATGCACTACAATATTACTTTTTCTCGAAATGATTTTTTCTTTCAAACTACTGATCCAGTTAAGGTAGGTCGTCATCACTCATAGTTCTGTATATACTTTATTGAAAATATGTAATACCATTAACCGATTAAGCACAGAATTATTGTGTAGACATTGAATCAATAATACGAATTATTGCATTAGTAGCACACCAATGTGTAATTTTGAACATGTTTAGAAGGTTTTGATTTTTAACTACTATACATTTCAAAATATTGTATTTGTATATGCATTTCTGCATTTTCACAGTTTTTACAATGATACGTATCTTTTCACAGGGCTTTCTTTTAAAAACAAAGACATCTACTATTTTTTAAAACATACAAACTAATTGACTTAGAAAATGTTGGAAGAAAAAATAATTAATGACATTTTCCCAAGGTAAAATTGATTGAGCGAAATGGGGGTATACATCTAAAAGTTGTAGAACGAATTAGCATGTTGACCCATGCATTTTGTTAGCTTTCAAAGTGAAAGAGATATAAATCTAAAATTCTAAAGAAAAAAAATAAGCAAATCAACCATCAAATTATAAAAATATGTTAAGATATTTCAAATTTTGAAATAATTTTTATTTTCTTATATACTTGGTATCCTTTCCCTACAAAATGTCTTTTTTATCCGTTTAGCAATAAAAATAACCTCTGTAATGTGTTTCTCACTTGACCTAAAAATGATTTAAAGATTCACTTTTAAAACTTGTTTACTTGATAAATGTATTTAAAACTGCAAAAAATGGAAAGTTATGAAAAAGGGGGTAAACATATTGTGGAGATTCTGGTAAGAAAAGTAAGTAATTAAGATATGACTTAGTTTTTAATTTTTTGATTACATGAGGCGTCAAACTAATGATTTCAAGAGAAAAAACATCACTTTAACCAAAAAATCTCTGAGTAGGGACCTACCTTAATTGTTGTCATTAAACATGTCGTTCATTGCCCTAAACTTGGTAAAATTAATGCTTGTTTCATTAAAAGAACAAATACTTCAATATAGTTTTAAATACATTACATGATAATTTGTCATTCTTGTTTAAAAAATGTGATATATACACACATTAAACTGACCCAGATTTCAGTACTCTGAGTCTCAATGCCTGGATTCATCATAGATAATCGCTTTGACTAAGCATCCGTTGCGTAATAGTTTGGTTTTTTGGGGGGGGGGAGGGTCCCGTCCTCAAGATAATTCTTTTTTTGTCCTCATTGCCAATGAATCTTATATACCTGCCTGATTTTTTTTTTTTTTTTTGGCTGTTAAACTGTTGTTTCCATTGGTAACACAAGACTACAGTTTATTTATTTGAACTGTCTGTCAACTTCCGTTGATGTGTCTGCTGGCCATTCACAAGGAAGACCGTCAAAAAGCTTAATTCTCTCATAACGCTTACAACGCCGTCCCTATAAGTGGGTGATAATATCCCCTTATTATCGCTTCTACTAGCACCACTTTGACGCTCACATCTCAGTTAACACACAGCCCATGGTTCATTGCAACCGCCTCCTGGTGTCTCGACCCTACACCACCTGGAATCACCCGAGGGTGATAATACCCCCCTTATCGCTTCTACACGCATCAGCATTACCTATCTGACATTCTCCTCTCACCGTTAACACAGAGATGAAGCATGAGATATAAGAACAGATTTTTACAAGGTAGGAAATAATACAAATATAATATATGTAGTGTAATTTTCCTCCTCAAAACACTTAATCTCTCGTTGAAATTCAAATTAGTTTCACATTAAATCCATCATGGGAAGATGCACTAAATCATCAATATTGAAATATAAAAATATTATATATTTTTTGGCTGTCTCGTTTGTTTTGTTGGGACTTTCATACTATTCTAATGAAAAAAGATAGATACTATATTAAATATCCAAAATTGAGATGAAAAAGCGCGTGTATTTCAGCAATTAAATTCACTTTTTATTGAGTAAAATTGTTATCAATAGTAAATTTTAAAAAGACGTTTCTTTTAACACCTCCTTCAAAAAAATGGATACAGGTGAGGAAAACTTTTTTAAGGAATTAATTCAAACAGGCTGATTAATGACTAATTTTAAAATAAGAACCTGTGTTTTTCTGATACTTTTTCAAAATTATAAGAAAAAAAAGTATCGCTACTAATTTATTTTTCTTTATTACAAAATTAAAATTCTATGCTTCAATTTTGTAAATATGGGCTGTATGCATGTAAGATATACACCTTGTACATAAAACATTGATTGATTTATTGATTAATTAATTGACTTATTGATTAATTGGGGAATTTACGATTTTAAATTTGAGGGCAATACACCCACTTGACGACGGGCTGATACAGAGAAATATCAGCCCTGAGGCGATACAGCCCTAGCTTCCGGATGCTGTCTCACCTAGTCCAAACTACTAGGTGTATTATATAGAAAAATTTCATTGCGTCCTAATGGCAACGTTCAAAAAGACTCGTTATGACCTTGATAATGGAAGGTATTTAAACATATAGTAATGTATAAATATTAACATCCACTAAGTATTTTCGTCTATTTCTTACAATGATATCGATTGTGATTTATATGTGCATGACGACAGAAATCTACGTAATCGAATGAAACGCCCTATTGACGAAGGAATATTTTTAAATAAACAGCATGTTAAAAAGTTCAACAGGATATGAACTTGGTTGGTCACGTGATCAAATCATGTGAACGCGGGTTATATATTTTTTTTCTGCAATGCTAGCTACCTTTAATAAATAAACAGCATGTTAAAAAGTTCTGCGAATATAAACTTGATTGGTCAAGCGATCAAAACCTGTGAAGCCCGAAGGGACTCTCAGAAGATTTGATTAAGTACCAGTTCAGATATTCCTGTGAACTTATTTATTTAATGTATGCTAATCTTTCCGTTTTTTTATCCAGGAAGTAAAGAGTCCCTGAAATGAGACCCGTCCGCATTCCCGCTAGATTGGTCAGCAGAGTCACGCACTTCAAGGTCCTTGCGTTGTGCTTTATCTGTACCTCCGTCTATGTGTATCTATATTCAGAGGTCAGCCTTCAGAGCCTAACGCTTCACAAAATGATCATGGCGGCGATTGGCGACTTCCGGTCATGGCAGAAGCAGATATGGGAGTTGTGGGACTATATCAGAGATGGAGAATTCTTTACGGACACTGACTCGGCTGAAAACGATAGAAACATTACCAAAAATTACGCTACTACACAAGTTTCCAGGTCCAGGGTGGACCACAATGTCAGTAGGGCCCCCGTCAATACAGAAAACCTAGCGCTCGACATGTTACACGCTAACGCCACTCTATTGACGCTATTCACCACCTGGCAGACGTCCGTAGAGAAATACACTTGCCACAACAACACAGTTCGGAATTGGAATCTTTTAAAACCGTTTGTACAACCAATACTGTTTACAAATGAGAACGAATTGTCTATCCAGGTTACAGCAATGGGATGGAAAGTATTACCCGTCTCAAAAGCAGGGAGAGGAGTGCCTGTTCTGAAAAATATGTACTTAGATACCATCAAAGTTTTCAATTCCACCTTTTATGCATACGCCAATGGTGACATCCTTTTCACAGATACACTGATTATAACGTTACTGACGGTGTTAACGTCTAGCTTGAACAAATCGCGCCCCCTGATGGTCATAGGTAGAAGGACCAATGTGGACAATGTCACGGCACTAGAGGCGCGGGACCAGATAACCATAACCAAAGCAGCGGAGTTCAGAGGAACTCTGTTCAGCGCGTGGGGTGAGGACTATTTCATAACGATGAAAAATTATCCGTGGAAAGACATTCCAGACGTCATCGTCGGTAGAAGGGCGTACGACAACTGGCTCGTACTTGACGCTAGGAGGCGCGGTCACGTCATTGACGCGACAGAGACCATATTGGCTGTCCATCAGACGACATATCGCGGAAACTACGAGGGTCATAGTCATCGGGACAGGGACTACAACCACAATCTACTGGTCAGGACCTTCAGAAGACTCCACTATGCCGCTGGAAAAACATCGTGCACCGAGCTCATCACTCGCTACAACTCCACTCACGCCCCACAGATTCAGTGGAGAAATCCCAATAAGGAATGCTATCCATTGTAAACACACCATTTAATGTAAGCAATGAAGAGACAGGTTTCCATTATCAAAGCGATTGGTTGGTGCTGTGCATCAGATCTGTAACCAAGACAAATCTCAGTTAACAATACCCGACCACTCTAGATCTGTCCATGGAGCTAAGCTACGTGTGGCTGATATAGATAAACGTTTTTTGTTTGCGATTTCTTGGCAATATATACTATTTGGAATATATTTGCACTTTTTGTTATGTTCGTCTTGCAAAGTACACTATGTTTTTTTATATACCTTATCCACAAACCAACACCCGCAACCATTTATAAAACACAATATTTATGAACTAATAATTCAAGCTAATATCTACGAAATTACATCCCCATGAACCGTTTAAAAGCTGACAACCTACAAAAATAGTAATACAAAATTTTATGATTCCACAATAATTCCGAAATGTGTTGAGTTCAACATGTTTCTACAGCAATTAGAAGATAGAAACTTTTTCGCTATATATTTGCTGTTCACCATTCGAATGGCGATCAATAGTATTCTGTGGTAGGTTCACTATTCATTACAAACATAACTTCAAAACCATATAAATATATTTTCTTTAGTTTAAACGTAGTGATTTAGATTGAAAATATTTTCTTTTGTGGTCATGATGAATGTTCATGAGGTAGGCGGGGTTTGAAGGCGATTACGGGAAGAGTATGTTTGAATAATATTCATTCGGACGATATTTTATAAATTTAAGAATGAAATAACTCATTCTAAAGATTTTGAATATACTAAAATGTATATAGCAAAGTTGCATAGGATGATGCACAACTTTATGTTACTGACAAGATACTTGTCAGGTAGACAAAACTTCGTGAAGTTTTGGGGATTAGTTTGGTTTGGATGGATCGGAAAATGTGTGTTAGGGGATTTTGAAAGTGAAGGAATTTTGTGATAAGCGACTACTTGTATCGGACGCCCATATGCACAAAATAATAAATATGTGATTATATTTAGCTAGGCTGACAGTCTAATATTTAGCATGATCGCATGCCAAGCAAATGTTCGTCTTAGCTTAAGCAAAACGTAACGACAAATATGATTGGTTGTAATCGTTTATTGTACCTTCGGAAAGTTTCGGTGTTATTCATAGTGATTTGGGAAAACGCTAGTTCGAGTTAAAAATAAATATAGTTCTAATTGGTTAAGAGAAACACACCCCCAGAGCGCGGTGTATATAAAGTCAGGATTTGCCTTGGTTTAGCAGTTGACGTGGAACCAAGGTTCGAGTCAGCTCATTCCCTGGGTAAATAGGTTGGCCCCATTCTCTGTCTCGTGTCTCGTTCACTGTTTTGTTAATTGTCCTGATCACTTCCGATTCTATTGTGCTAAATTTAACATGTTAGGCGTATAGTCCGTGGTAAGTGGATTGGCATTAGGTTTGGGTAACATGGACTTTTCTTAACATTAAGGCAAGCTTACATTTTCGTTGTAAACTTGGTAAGGATGGTGATAATGGGAAGTTAGTATAACTCTATATTTTTGTATATATCATTATGCTCATTAATAAATCTATGGATCCATAACAAGTGTTTTCATTTACCAAGAACTTGGAATAAAGTTAACGTGACGTTGAAATAGTCGTCAGTATTTGGTCAAGTGTAAATATTGGTTGAACGTTGAGATATTATAAATTTCTAGAGTGTTTTCATTATTACCAAGACTTGGACTTAGACCGAGGAAACTGACTGTTTGAAATAGACAGACATTTATACGATTACATTGGTGCCGTGACGCTACAATAACCACTTTACGATTATATTGGTACTGTGACGTTACAATAACCACTTTACGAGTACATTGGTGCCGTGACGTTACAATAACCACTATACGAGTACATTGGTGACGTGATTATCATGGTTTCATCGGTGTAAATAAAAGTAATAACCACTTTACGATTACATTGGTGCCGTGACGTCGTAATAACCAATTTACGATTACAAATATATTTAGACAAATGGGATGTCAATTTTATGTTTTATTCGAGATGGAATTAAGTACATAAGATACTGGCTTAATTCATAAAAAACAGTGAAGGAGTAAAAATTGTCGCTTGCGAAAAGACAAGAACACTGCCAAATTTAGCTAGCCCGGCTGTGTTGTAAGTAGCATGTCATATACAGGTATAATGAGTACAAATTACAAGGGGCTGGCTATATAACATCAGGATCCCATATTCAAATCTTCATCTTTAGTAAGGTGGGGTCCCGGAACAGACCAATCGACCTCCAAAAGGAATTGGGTTTACACGACCAAGGGACAAACATTCAGGATCCCAAATTTGGACCTTTATCTCTGGTCCTGGAACAGTCCAGATGACCTTCAAAATAGCATACATATTTATAGCTAGCCTGATGAAATTGGCGGATTTCCTGATGCAACTGATAAATAAATGGAACAGTTAATGTGTTATTAACAGAAATGTTCAACGTTTCATTCAAGAATGAGGTAGATTTTCGTGATTATTACAACCAGAACTGGATATAAGCGTGCATATGCATGTATACTTATATGTACAATTATGCGTTTATGCGTAACATTGATAATTTATCTGTTTATAAATATTTTTAATGTCAAATATGTCAAATATGATTATATTGACAAATGTATTAGTTTAATTGATAACTTAAGAAGTTCAAAAACCATATGTATGATATTATGCGGTAAAATATGTTCAAATCAAGTAAGTATTACCAAGGTAACTTTTCGAAACAAACATCTGACAATCTTTGCCCCAAATCATGAAAATGGTTTTCATACATAATGCCGATGTAGATTAGAAGTGTTAATCAAATTAAGTGTGCAGGATTAGAAAAGTGGACAGTTTTAACAGCAGTATACTGTAATTAGTGTTAATTACCATGAAAATACAGCTACATATTTGATTACTTTAACAATACAATACAGTCTGATCAACTTACAGGTGTCAACGATGCCAGAACATGTTTAAATGTGTAATTTAGAATATTCAGAAGACACGTGAAGTTATAATTATTTCATTCATTAACTTTGCCGATTTTTTATTCACTTTACTTTTCATGTACAGCTGCCTTCAGTATTTACATATTATGCAAATTCCATGTATGAAAAGTTAATAACAAGTCAACAATAATTAAATTTCAGTTAAAGGGGCATGGTCACGATTTTGGTCATGGTTTTTTCAACCGTTTTTAATGTTTACTATGCTTCAGTACGGCATTCCTTATATAATCAACCAAAATTTTAGTGTCAGTCGTCGAGTTATAAGCAAAATACAGAGCTCACAATTACTGATTGTAATGTTGAAAAAAAATTCCTGGTTTAGACCTAAAATGAATGGGGGAAACGCTAGGAACTGTTTATTAATGTTCACAACGAGTTAGCAGATAGAAAAATCAGCTTTAAAAAGGACTTTAACCGGTATATTAAACCACTGTAAACAAAAACATGATAAGAGCATTCTTTACAAAACAATTGCAAAGAATTGTGAGATCTGTATCTTGCTTATAACTCTACGACTGACACTCAAATTCTGGTTGATCATTAGAAATGCATCACTAAAGCATTGTAAGCAATAAAAATAGAAAATCAAAATTTCATCAAAATCGTGATCATTGCCCTTTAAATCACCAAATCATTTGGTCATCTTTGTAAAAAATAAAGTTGCACTAATTTGAACATTGAAGGTTAAAAAATAATAATAATAAGGTTTGATATTTTTGCGAAGAAACAAAACAAATCAGAGACATAAAAAGATAAAATGAAACTTATTATTTACACACTGTGAGAAGTATGTAACATTATCTCAGATTCAATATCCAAAAAAAACAATTTAGTTTTCGATAAACGTTTTAAAAAAAAATGAAGTTCGGATGAAATCAATTAGTTTCTTAAGAAAGGGTTTTTGTCAACTTTTCTCCCACCTATTATTAGAATTACAGTTATGTATTTAGGATTTATTTATGATCGAATAAAAAATGAACAACTTAGAAGTTCATATATACATATATTTTAATTTATCATTACACAGATTTATTGACTTTCAGATATAGAATTGCTTTGTTAAAAACAAATGCTTTTTTCAGATTTTATTTTGTTTCCATTCCGCAGAAGAGATTACAATTGAAGAGACATAAAACGAATAGAAAAAAGAACTTCAAGGGTTACTTCTTATGCTATATAGTAAAGAGAAGTGTATCTACTTAAATTTCAAAGCATATTTAGCAATTGAAATTGAGTTCTTGTATTTAAAAAAAAAACCCTTATCAACAATTTGAAAAGTCCGTTCGAGTGATAAACATGTTCTGTAAGCCTAAAGGAATACATTATTTCATTTGACTTTACTGCTACACATCAGAGACATAAATAACAATAATAAAGTTATTTATGTCTCTGTACACATTGAGGACAAATATTAATTTTGTTACTTATTATTTTATATCGATTTCTGCTTTTTTTATAGTACTAAGTATATATAAATACATGTATTTTTTTTTTGATGTGCACGAATTTGTCAAAGTACGAATTGTCATGATTTTAAAACCGGAACTCCCTGATTTCAATCGACGACACCCCAACGTTACGCCGCCATTATCAAAAAGACAATAAGAGAGCTCTTCTGCTGTACACATTTTCAGAGAAAAAGGTTAATTTTTTTTGTTACATTGCCAAAGTATATCAGAAAAGTATAGGTTTTAATGAATAGAAGTTAGAGATAAATGTTTTGAAAGATATGCCACCGTAGTATTGCAGTACCAGTCTTGAAATTCAGGTGCCTGTGGTTTGAACGCCTCTTATAAATTTGGCGTTTCCCTTGTTTACAAGCGCATTATTGAATTCTGTATCAATTTCAGATGGCAGACGATTTGGATGTAGAAGCTATGTTGGAGGCTCCTTACAGGAAGGAGGTTAGTATTGTGCTTTCTTGCTAAGTTTAATGCATTATTCAAATCACGTTTCCGTGTTCTGGTTGTTGTGAGTCTAGTATTTTTTCAGTGTCAAGTAAGTTCCTTGTGTGACCCAGGGTACGAAGCCAAATTCTGTGAAGATGGTTTGTCAAGCTTATGTTTCGAGAGGTGTCAATGCCAGCAGAATATTCTTTTAAGATTTATTACGACAATGTCAACTTTTGAGCTAAAGCATTTTAATATCCTGTGGTTTCTTCCTAAATAAGTTGGAAACAAAAATGATGAAATCAAAGTGTTTAGGTGAATTTTCTAACCACAATTTAAAATTAAACTTGCTTCTTGTCATCATATCAATAGAAGTAATAGATTTTTTGTAATAAAGGTTTGTTTGGTTCTATCCATAGATGTCCATAGTACCACTTCATGTACACAACAAGTGTGAAATTCCCATGCAAGTAGAAAGGTACTGATGGTTGTACACCTCAGAGTCCATGAAGCCGATGTTCACTATTATTTTTGCATTTCTTTTTAATGTAAATTATTTCTAATGTAAATATATCTTTTGAAATGATAAATGTTTGATAATTATTGTTGCAATAATTTGTGAAAGACAACTGAATTTTGCCCCTCCCTCTCATCATAGGGTTGGCATAGCAACAGAGGACTCTTGCCAGCTAAGGGAAGACAGAAGAGAAACTGAGATCGGCTCTGACTGACGATGTACTAATTTTGCACCCCTATCTCAACTCTTTTTGTTGTGTGCTAGTAGGAATGAGAGCAAACTTTTCTTGAGAAACAGCATTCTACAGACTCGTAAAGTTTAATAATGTCTGGGAATGCTATTTCAAATATATTGAGAAAAGCAGGAATGAAAAACTAAATTGTTTCCATAGTATTTTTTTACTTTGTGTTGAGAAGTTCATTCCATTCCAGAGGTGTCTATGAGAGATAGTTTGAAAGAATGGTTTGTGAGGCTTTACTTTGCAGGTGTATTTTTTCAGATTTGTTAATCTCATTGGTACGTAAAACTTGATGTTGTAATGTATAACAAGCTTTTCAATTGCAAAAGTTTTCAAAAAGGAAGCAATCTTTCAAAATTTCATAATCATCCACACCCCATTGCATATGGTTGAAAGCATAAAGGATAAAATCAAACACCAAATGTTTTCAGATGCTAGTCATGTAATTAATAATTGTGAAATTTCATGGAAAATTTCTGTCCTGCTGTTTCAGCCTGTTTGATATTAAGTTTTACTGTTGTTCAGATTGATACATCTGCACATTAATGGTACAAACACAATATCTGTAAACAGTGGACTGTTTCATGATATTGAAAAGTTATTGTAAAGTTTATATTCTATTGGATGTAAAGCTTTCCATGTAAAGAAAATTATGACACAAAAATGTTCTCAAGGAACAAAACCAAAAGCGTCAGATATTCAGTTGAAAAGCTTGTTGAATTATGGTAAGTGATCAATTTGTTTGATGCCTACTAATGCATTGTTTTGTCTTTCTTTTTCTCCCTTTATTTTTGACCTGGTGTGTGACTGATTGTTTGTTTGGGACCACAGGATGACGGAAGAGGAGATGCAGATAGAGATAGAGAGAAGAGGTAAGAAGCAGATGAATTTTTTTTATAAGTGATTAATTTGCTGATGGTTGTGATAGGAATATCCAGATATTGATTTCCACCATGGTCTATCATTGATTGCAGAGTCATGGATTGTATTAGATGGGAGGAAGTGACACCGTATGACTTACTATGACACCTACGTTTTTGATTTTGAAGTAGTTTCTGTTATTTACAGGAGGCCACAATTGTTTTCATTATGCATTTCAGATTAAACAAAGAATGCTTTCAAAAGTTGGAGAGCCAAAAATTTCTTAAATGATGTTTAATTGTAGATGAATGGTGTAGAAAGATAACAGAAAAGAATTAGTTTATGAAAATGAGATTTTAATGTCAAATTCTGTATGTTGTATCTAGGTTATCTCAATTTGTGGGTCCTATGAAAGGGGGATGTATATCTTGGCATTCTAAGCTGTCGAATTATGTCATGTGTGGAAAGGTATGTCAGATGACAAGGTTTTGGTTTTAACAATGTGGCATCTTATGTTTGAAATGTCATCAAGGTGGACTAAATCTCAAATTTCAACCATTGATAGTTTTTGATTTCATATGGATTCTTGAAATTGAGCCAACTAAATTCTTAAATATTATTTTACAAAAATTTAAAATTTTTGAAATGTTTCTGGATCTGTCACTTAATATCTTGAATGCAAATTAGGCCACAGTAATGATTGTAAAATTGTTCCATTAGAATTGGAAATAATGGGGTTGATGTTAAAAATTCTGTGAGGACAATGAAACACATTTTTAGTAGTTTAAGATGTCTTAAATTGATTGTTTTGATTAAATGGAAGTGGAAGAAAAGCTAATGTCTGTCCAAATAAAATCAGGGGCAAGATTTATATTTGGAGCTTTACATTAGTGTGCTCCTGACCTAACAGGGCTAGAAATAATTTTTTTTCCTCTGGTCACTACATCCAACTAGATTATTCACTTGTCAACTGAGAATTTTCAATATCCTACTGGACCAATATCTATGGAAAAGCTTGCCCATAAGGCAAGTGCTCTTGACAAGCACTTTCCCAAATCCAAATCCCAGGCTTCCAGGCCATTAATTATTTTTATGGAACTGGATTATTTTTTAACCAAAATGACTGAATATTTAATGATGTATTTTATAAATGATTTATCAATACAAGAACAAGTCAAGAAATAACTCATTCTGTATTGTTGTAATGCATCATTGACATCAACAAAATTCATATCATTAAAGGAGTTTTTTTTTAATTGAAAATGTTGGTTCAAACAGTAATGAAATTTTTTTTACCTAGAAAAAAGAGAAGTAGAAGCAGAGACAAGAGTCGTGACAAGGACAGAGACAGGGACCGAGATAGAGATCGAGAGCGTGATAGGGATCGTCGCAGGTAAGAAAAGAGATCTTGAATTCATACAAGTTTACACTTTAAAAATTGTGTTATATACAACTCTATCCATGCTAAAACAAACATCAATCTTTACTCTTTTATTGTGGTTTAGGAGCAGAAGTCGAGACCGTCATAGGGATCGAGACAGAGAGAGGCATAGGGATCACGATCGACATAGAGGGCGTGACCGAGACAGAGAACGACGAGAAAGACGGCGTAGTAAAAGCCGAGAGAAACGTAGGAGGAGTCGAAGTAAATCAAAAGAACGCAAGAAAAGTCGATCCCCAGAAAGAGAGAGAAGACCTAGAAGTAACAGCAAAAGCCCCATGAGATATACAAGGTACTTTGAGAAGGGAAACACAGTAGAGTTTGTGGCTTTCTGAAGATTCTCACTACCTGTAATGAATTGAAAAAAAATCAAACTTCTGTCATGCCATATGGCAATGGACTCATTGATATTTGTCAACATCTATATTTATGTAGGGTTTTTCTCTTTGTTTAGGCAGCCTGGTCCCGAATTAACCCCGGAGGAAAGAGATGCAAGGACTGTTTTCTGTATGCAGCTCTCTGCTAGAATTCGCCCCAGAGACCTTGAAGAATTCTTCTCCTCAGTGGGAAAGGTTTGTGAATGTTATAACCTAAAATGTGTAAAATATACTTGTACCAAAATAAACCTATAACTGTAGGAATAAGTTGAAGAACCACATTGTAATCAAACTATATTTTGTTTCAGGTCAGAGATGTGAGACTAATCATGGACAATAAAACAAGGAGGTCAAAGGGCATTTCTTATGTAGAATTCCAGGACACTGATTCTGTACCATTAGCCATTGGACTAACTAATCAGAAATTACTGGGTGTTCCTATCATAGTACAGCACTCTCAAGCTGAGAAAAACCGAGTAGGAAACCCTACAAGCATCTTGACAAAAGGAAATATTGGACCTATGAGGCTGTATGTGGGTTCTTTACACTTCAACATAACAGAGGAAATGCTCAGGGGAATATTTGAGCCATTTGGAAAGGTAATTTATACATCAATATATGATGAACACCAAATTTGGAAAA
>WFKH01010931.1:6134576-6147794 GCA_016163765.1 Magallana hongkongensis | reverse complement strand
ACAGTAAGTACAAAAGTTGAAGATTTATTGCCTACATAAACGGTTTTAGATTCAATTAAAGATAGATATTCACTCTTTATTAAAAAAATCATCATGTAATGATGACTGCCTTTCATTCTGGTTATTTTTTTTGTGCTTCTGAATTCTGATTTTTACTTTACTGCTATGTTTATTTTTTTTTCCAGTTCCATGATTCGGAAGATGCAAAGAAGGCTTTAGAACAGCTCAATGGGTTTGAGCTGGCTGGCCGTCCAATGAAAGTAGGCCATGTGACGGAGAGACAGGGAGAGATCCAGGGGGCTTCCATGTTGGACAGTGATGAGATGGACCGGGCAGGGATAGACTTGGGAGCCACTGGTCGCCTGCAGCTGATGGCTAAATTAGCAGAAGGTAGGGCACTTGAATGGTTTCCTTACAATAAAATACCCAGGAACTTTCTTATCTATTTGTCTACATTTTGAATTAAACAATTCTTGTAGGCACAGGTTTCCAGATACCTGAGTATGCTGTGTCAGCGCTGAACATAACCCAGCAGGCACCAGGGGTGGCTAGTGCACCCAGTGCTGGACCAGCCCCTAATGTGTCGGCTATACTTGGTAGTCAGGCTGCTGGACAAGATAGCACTGCCCCCCCAATAGCTACCCAATGCTTCATGTTGTCCAACATGTTTGATCCTAATGCGTGAGTATGGTTAAATTTAGTTCTCTTGTAAAATGCTTTATCGAATTCTAAATTCAATACCTATTCATATACAGTATATGAAAAATGTCGAATCCATGTATATTTCAGGGAGTCTCGGTCAAGCTGGGATCAGGAGATCAGAGATGATGTGATAGAAGAATGTAACAAGCATGGTGGAGTTCTACATCTGTATGTAGACAAGGCTTCACCCCAAGGAAATGTCTATGTCAAGTGTCCCACAATATCAGCAGCTGTTGCCTCTGTTAGAGCACTTCATGGGAGGTATTTTGGAGGTAAGCTATATACTGGAGAGAAATATGATTGCAGGTAGAAAAGAGAGAAAATAAATTTTTAAATTCTATCATTTCTCTATTCCTATGAAAATATTATCTATGCATTGCTTTGATCTTAAATTATTTAAATTTCCCCAATTCATATATAGAATTATTTGAATTTCCCCAATTCATATTTTGATTGTACAAAGGTCCATTTTAGCAGTAATGAAAATGTTCTAATGAGTGATTCCCTTATTTTCTTCAGGCAAAATGATTACAGCAGCCTATGTGCCCCTCCCAAACTACCACTCCCTGTTCCCTGACGCAGTGAGAGCCAATCAGCTGCTGCTTCCGTCGACCCAGGCACTACAGACCGGATTTCCCAACACCATGTTCCCCACCATGCAGCCTGTCATGAGATAGCTGTGTGTGTGTTACCCATCCATTTTATCACAACAGATCCAAGAAACAAGATCCATTCAGAAACAAGAGAACTGTACACAGAATGGACCTCATGTGGTCATTAATCATCTAATAAAACTAGGGGGTGGGAGTTGCGTCATCATAATCATTTCTACATGGTAATATGCTCATGGTTTGTATGTGTTTGTGAACTACATTTTCTTGATGAAAAATTGTATAATTGATTCAGCTCTGTATTGTTTTAATGTGATTTTACCTTCATGAGGCTCGCATGTTTAACCCAACTTTTAATCACGTTTGGGAAACGATCATCTTAGTTGAAATTCAGTCATCTACAAAATAAATGATGTGCATTCAAAATTAAAGATGAATCGGCTTGAATGTCTTTTATTATGAAAACCCATTGGGAAATAAAAAACCCAGAAACTATTCTGTTTATTCAGTGCTTTGAATGTGTGTACAAATGTATTTGAATAAAGGACTACCGTGGTTTCATCAATGTTAATCAAATACCAACTATTGTGGATTTGGTTGTTGACGTAATCCGTTCATTGAAGTGCAATATCAAGTAAGCTGTTTTGATAGGATCATTAACCATAAAAATGAATCCTTTAAACTGATTTTCAATTGATGTCCACAAATATTAATGTAACCGCAGTGTATATAATTATATAAAAATCTACAATGATCAAGATAAAAGTGGTTTAGTATTGTCAAAATTTAGTACAATGCTCGGAAGGATCACTATTGATAGGATATCTGAAGTCGGTCCATGCTCTTGATAGGACGTACTACGTCAGATTAGGATCTTTATGGGGTATCTGTATTAGTCCATGCTCTTGATGGGATATATAACATCAGTTCAGGATCTTGATGAGATATCTGATGTTGGTCCATGCTCTTGATGGGATGTCTGACGTCAATCCTTGCTCTTGATGGGATATCTGATATGGTCCATGCTCTTGATGAGATGTAAAACATCAGTACAGGATCTTGATGGGATATCTGATGTTAGTTCATGCTCTTGATGGGATATCTGATGTCGGTCCATTCTCATGATGGGTTATTTGACGTTGGTCCATGCTCATAACGGGATATCTCACGTTGGTCCATGTTCTTGATGTGATACTTGACATCGGTCCTTGCTCTTGATGGGTGATCTAATGTCATTCCATACTTTTAATCGGTAATCTGACGTTGGTCCATGTTCTTGATGTGATATTTGATGTTAGTCTATGCCTTAAATGGATATCTGACGTTTCATGCTTTTAACAGGATATCTGACGTCGGTTCATGTTCTTGATGTGATATCTGACGTCGGTCCATGCTCTTGATGGAATATCTGATGTCATTCCATACTGTTGATGGTTTATCTGACGTTGGTACCTGTTCTTGATGTGATATCTGACGTCGGTGCTTGCTCTTGATGGAATATCTGACGTCAGTTCTTGTTCTTGATGGGAAACCTGACGTGGTCCATGCTCTTGATGGGAAATCTGACGTCAGCCCAGGCTCTATATTATATAGCCTACTCGAGTTCTTGCACTAATTGGGGTGTTAAGATTTCTATCTGAGTGTCACCACTTGCTTGCACGCATTTCATCAATCTGCAGAAATATGAAAAGAGGGGAGGGGTCGGTCATATACATATATGTCTTCCTCTAGTAGCCTACCAATGCTAGAACTTTTTTCCCCATATGTAAGAAGATTAATGCAGTTCCTCTTCATTGAAACGGACATATACTGAGCACTACTTGTAGGGGCGTAGCTAGAACTTTTTGATGTGCACGCCAAAGAAGGCAAGGGGTGTGGGGGCCGCCATTAGGCCCCCAGTGGGTACAGGGCAAAGCCCTTTGTGGGGCTCGAGGGGGCGAAGCCCCGGAAGCTCATGAGTTTTAACGTTCTCTGCAGGCAAAAATCTATGCTCTGCTTTATGTGCACGAAGTATAATATCCAGCTGGATTTAACTAATTATATAAAAGAAAATGAGCGAATAATGCGGGTAAAATGACTTTAATAGGATGGATAAGATACTGAGTTTTTTAAAATTTGTTTCAAATGATGTGTAATTAAAATAACATTTATCTGTAACTCTTAAAGGATTAATGTATATCGGTACGTATATATTAATATTTTATAGAGTTGGCCTGTGTTTTCTAATGAAAACAAACCAATTTCAATTAACAAAATCTTGGAATGAGAACCCACTATACATTAGAAATACCATTTTATATCTCAACAGTTAAGGTGGTATGGGACATCTGTCAATATTAATGTGGATTAAAGTACATTATAATTGAAATACTTTCACCAGTTTAGAATTTTCACATTTTACAATATTTAACGCAAAAATAGCTTTTAAAAAATTTGGAAGGGTAAAAATTGTATTTAACCCCAATCGGGATTCAAACTCATGACTTACAGATTCGTAGTAAACCCTCTAACTCACTGCGCTACGCTGTAAGGTGACAATATTGGGAAAGAAACTACTTATATAATTACACTTTTTTTATTGTTTATTTCGATAAACAATACGTCACAACATGGAAGTGTCCCATACCACCTTAAGGAAAATAATAGAAGTCCATAAACTCAATGCAAAAACTGCATATAACATAAGATTATGTTGTTGCTAAAATGGCTTAGTGGTTTGAGCACTAAAAATAATAATAGATAACAATAAAGAACTGGGCTTTTTAGGTTGAGGGTTTGTTACCTCAAAAATTTGAGACATTTTTTTTCTTCGTTTCTGTTAAATTATCAAAGTGATTACAATTAAAAATTTTGCTTTTCCATGATTGTATTTTATTATTAGAATAGATTTACTAGTAAATGGAAAAAAATGAATTTAAAATCATATTTATCGATTCAACAAAGGGTATTTGCACCCATAATATTTGCTTCAATCTTCTTTTATAATATAAGTACGTGTTTTATCTTAAAGCAGTGGTTTGCTTCAATGCACTTAATTTTTCAACCATTACTTATCGATGTTAACATACTTTTTAAAAATATCCAAACTTTCAATTATTGTTTTTAATTTCACATAAAACATTTTTTATGTCTGATGCATGATTGCTATGACCCTCCAATAGTTACTAAAACCCTTCAATATTTAGCAATACAAACTCTTCCATTACTTTAAAGTCTCAATATTAATTTCGAAGTCCTAATGGATATAGAGAAGTCCGAGCGATGACCAGCTGTCATTGTTCATTGTGGTTTTTAGAGCCTCAGAACACTGACAGACCTCTGTGTGGTTGCGTTTGCAAGTGGCATGTTTAAAAAGATGCAAAGATAAATAAAAATAAATAAGCGCATGTTAAATGTGAATCCTATTCCTATTTAACAGTTAAAATAAACCAATCCGGAGGTTCGTACCTATTTACAAATTTGAAGTAAGTACGCAAATCCATAGGCATGACGAAAGTTATATTGTCAGCAATTTGGTTGATTCATATTTGACATTTTTTTTTTTTTTTTTTTTTTTTGGACCAAATGATGTGCATGCCATGGCGTGCTGGCGTATAGGCAGCTACGCCCCTGACTTGTATTCTATCGAAGCTAATAGTGGAGCTGAAGCTCGACAGTCATGTCCAACAGCTTGTATAGGGAGAAATTCTGATTACAATCCGGATTTGTGGAAACCAAGTTGGTCATCCAGACATACGCAATGGAGTTGGAATCTGAAACAATTACATGTATCATTTTCCAAACTGAATTTTTTTAAAAAGTTACGAAAGGCATCGAAACAACCAAGTAGGGCTAGATGACACGTGATATTTTCGAAGATTTGGCGGATATTAGAAAAGTCGAAAGGACTTTTTGGGTCAGAAAGGAACGCAGATATCGCTCATTATAAGACCCAAAGATACCATGAAGGCTGTTATCAGGACATTGTTTCACTCATCATCACGATAGTTTCATTACACAGGCACCTGACGTTATTACATACCCTAGTCTACCTTATAATTAATACACTTATGTATTATCAGGTATAGAGGATATATATTTATTCAGGAAAATATATCACGTAAGGTGCTTGTGTTTCATTAATAGTGATTAAACCAAAGAAAGGGAATTTAAAAATATGACACTTAATTAGAGAAGTAATATCGCTACTATCCCTGCCATCTAAATCAAGTAGTTTGCTGTGTTAATGAGCAGTATACAACAAGAAAACTGAGAAGACAACATCAGGTCAAGCAAGTTGCCTTTCAAAAACATAGCATTAGGCCCTCCTCGTCTAAATCAAAATGAAAATGTTAATTCTTTATCATGTCTATACTATAATCCTTTTCTATTGTATTAACAGGAATGGGGAAAAAACCAACAATTATAGATGGCCCGGGGGGGGGGGGGGGGGGGGGGCTTTATGTTAAAAAATGAATATCTCATCGCCAGAAACAAACGGTCACTTACTGGACTTTAATCAATGAAATGTTATGAAGGTCATATATCGTTTATATATAGAAACGCAACCATTAATGCGATTGGCGACATTTCCTTCCTATTTCGAAGGATCGGGCCAAATTAATTAGGGCATGCATTTATTTTAGAGAACGAGAAAATTCGGCAAGGTGGCCCTCAGTCAGTCTACATATAAGAGACTGACCGTTTTTTTCTGACGATCTTCAAACATTCCGTATATAAAGCTATTTATCAAGATTGAAAGTTTTCGTCCCTGAACTGTGTGTGAAACATGTGCAAAGCAAGAACCAAACCGACAAATGGCACCTCGTCAATATAGATTATGGATAGTTCATCACAGAGACGACAGATTTCACATGAAGGACTTGAACCACATGGACGACACATATCTTATGATCATACACAAGATGACTATTTTTCTACACTCTTGAACTCTACACTTCGTAAGCAAAATTATAAAGCACGGACTGTTCAACAGAATGTTTGGCCATTCTGTCAATCCACCGTTCTACAGAACTGCAGAAATTATTTACAATACATGGCCCACTAACGCTGATTATGTATTACTTTACCTTCACTATCCTATCCAAATAAACCACCATAAAGATTTTTAATTGAACCACCAAAAGGTGTCTATTGTTTAAAAAAAAAAAATCAAACAATCTCCTCAATTAGACATTGCCATTCAATTCAAATGATGATGGCATTAATTGATTTAATGCAACACCGTTATCTGAACTTCTCACTTGAAACATGGGTATAGATATCTATGCTTGAAATAAATAGGCTACCCAGTCTCTGATTACGGAAGAAAATTCAAAACCTGGAATGTCGTTGTGGAATATCGTTTGCAGTTATTTACCGGGTATATCAATCCGAGAACCGTACATTTAAAATGAACCAGGAACAACATAACTTAAATATCTAGTGGATTGATTTATTTAAATAAAGTCCATGTTTTCCTATTTAAACTGATGCACATGTTATTTGTATGCAGTCATATATAAGGCGTTGAAATTATATTCTATCAGTGTTATCTTTAACACAATCAACTGTTTATATAAAATTTATAAAATTTAAAACTAAACAGAATAACCACAATTTAATTCATTAGAAGGAACGTGTATCTAGCTTTACTCATCCTACTGTTGCGGCTACCACCCCATTTTCTGTGGAATAATCTGAAAATCAATCAAGCCATGCATAACATCTGTAATTGGTGCATATCAGCTTACCAAATGCACAGTTAAAAACCACTCGACTTATCATGAATAGAAAAACAGGTCGTAGTGTTTTATTTCGAGCTCATAAACTTCATGAATAGAGAATGCAATATTTAAATTGAGGGCAATTTGAAACTTAACAGAGAATTTATCACATCATACATAACATAAACACAATGTTAAGCATTTCCAGAAACAATTTATTAAGATCATTGTAAAAATTGGGGAAATTCACAATGATATACCGGTACATGAATTCACCTTGATTTCATTTTAATTCATACAAGAAGTTAAGAAATTTTCATCCCAATTGAATTTTGTTCAACATAACTTATCTCCACTCTGGAACATATTATTGATAAAAAACTGTTTGCAAATATTCCATTGCATTCATAAATTGAGCACAAAGAATAGTAAACGACAGCATTAACAATATGAAGTCATCATAATAGATACTGTATATCTATCTCATAAAAGAGTATTTTAGTGTCACATATCAGAAGCATCTCTCAATATGACAATCACAACCAAACCATCATTCATGCATTCAATCATTTCTTAATAATGCCATCTGAAACATTTTTGTCCTTAATATAATCACTGTCAAAGAAAATAACAGACACTGTCATGTCGTCCCTCTGAGTCCGACACACATTGTCAGGTAAGGAGAGGTAATAGGAGATCTGTCGATGCTCTGGACCCAGAGCATTGCGAATCAAATGTGTGGCAGCATTGTCATCAATGCTTCTGTTTGCAAGCTTTGTCTTCCTCTCCACAAGATACCGGTTCATTGATTTGAGATTCATATTAGTATCTATTTGAGGGTCTATCAGTATCTGTTTCCCATCGATATGACCAGCCACAAGTTTTACCACTTTTTCTGGAGTTAACATGTCAAACAGTCCATCAGAGGCAATCACCAAGAATTTGTCTTTGGGAGTGAGCTTGTGTTTAATCACCTCTGGCTCAGATATTAAATAGGGTGGGGTTTTATAATTTGGGGGCACAACCCTATTGTCATAATACCCACGTACTTCATTATGTGTATAGAAAAATCTCTCCAATTCTTTTACTTCGGTAAGGGATAATTTATATCGCATGTCACCAAATGCTCTTAATGGAGCCAATTCGCCAAACAGACGATTATTTCTTATGATATTAGTGGATTCATTCTTGTGTTGATCCAAGATTCTGCGAATTTCAGATGCATTGTGAGCATCATGAGCATAGGAAAGAGGGACAGCAGCATATTCTGATTCCTCAACTTTGACACCAAGAACAGCCCGACAATCACCGAGATTAGCCACATAAAGGTCTGTTCCATCAATGTAAGAAACCAAGGCGCAAGAACCAGCCATAGCAGACGAAAGAGAATCAGAGTGGAATTCCTTATTACTCTCTGAGGGAATGCCCTCTTGAATTATATCATGATCTAATCTAACAAATGCATCTTTCAGATGCTGGTCTATGCTGGTTGGTTCATGAGCTGCTAGAGATTCTTGTGCATACTTCAATATTGCACGCATATATAAACGTTTGGAACGCTCAGAGTAGGTTTCTTTTTGATACCAGTTTACCAAGTTGTTCATTCCAAGATTTCCAGTAATTATGTCCTCAAGAAGACTATAGTCGGCTAATGAAATTGCAATGTAATGGAACAGTCGCTCACTGACAGTACTCGAACAACCACATCCTCCATGTCCATCGTAAACTCCAAACAAGAACTGGGATGGCCCAAGACTGGCATAACCATCTCTGTCCTCAATTGGGTCATTGGCAGCCAATCTATTAATGTCAACACTTTTAACTGCACCTTCTTGAATTTCGAACCTTCTTTGCTCCAGTTCCAGAATGGATGTCACTTGCTGGGGTGATAATTTTGCTGAAGCCTCCAAATCTGGTTTTGTCACAGACTTAAATGATACCAAAACGCGACTTCTGTTTCGTTTGGGGTTTTTTGGGGTGACATGGTATTTACACGACTGCAAAACATGAAGTTGGGATTTGTCCAAGGTCACTCTCGCATTATTAAACGATGTAAAAGAAACTCCTCGCCCAAAGGCGGCACATGCCCTGATCATAATTCTTTCACCTGTAAAGATTTCTGCAGTCAATTCGCTGTTAAATCACCAATCATTTGAAAAGTTAGATTGCGATTCGCTATGAATTCCAGTTGGTTTCTCACAACAATAATCACCAACTTTTTCTTCAAACTATTCGGATATCTAAATGGGTCATTTAAATGAACAAGTTACCAAATTTCTGCACAACTTCCGGTAGAATCTAAACAAGCAATCCAAGTGCTGTAATGGCACACACATCAAAGGTTTTTCCGTTTGTGGTTCAAAGATATTTATTACGACTTCCACGCGGTCTGCAAAGATGTCAAAATGTTCGCCAAATTCATCTGGACATAGAGAAGGCGTCTGCCGCAACTGCCGCTGCAGGTCAGTTTATAGTCGTTTCATAACGGGAGAAACCATGCCGTGTTGTTATATATAGAAACAATAGACCTGTTTACTGGGAGGCTGCTATAATGTTAGTTAATGTTAGTTCCGTATCGAGTTGTTATTGAAGGATGTTTTGAAGAGAGTGATGAAAGACTAAGTTAAATGAACTTTATGATTAAGTCGATGATCCAACATCCTAATTTGACATTGACATTAAGATATGATGTTGAATGACGATATTACAAAATCCTCATTTGACATTCAAATCAGTCAAATTGCTAGATGATTTAAAAGTTTTATCTTTGATATTAACCATATATCATCTACTCAAACCAACATATTTTCATTCTCACATATATTTAAGTGTTGTACATCCTTACTTGGCTCAATTTTTTGCCTTTGCAGTATATGTCATGGTAAGTTGTAATTCCTGACATGTTCTTGATTTGCATCAAGGGGATGGCCCAACCAATAGTTTACTTAACAAATAAGTGGCACACAATAGAAACACACAACAGAAGTAAAAATATGTAATCCTGACACTAAATCTTGGTTACCTAATTGATTGTTTTCTTCAATATGACATAGAATTTTTTTTTTGTTGCAATTCTCTTGTTATTTGTATCTCTAGTTACAAGAAATACAGTTGAATTTTGATATCCTTTTCACTGATATTTTGAAAACCATAGATATGACAATCATATGTGTAGGTGAATAAAAGGTCCCAACCACTTTAACCTTGAAATAAGGAATCCTTCATATATTGAAATTTTTCTTGGTCCCCTGGATTCCGAAATAGCAAGGTTTTACTGTACATGTAAAAGTAAACGAGTAGACAGAGAAATGGTTATAACCAGTGTGTGCATATTTACAGTAAAGCCAAGGATACCTCACCTGGAGGAAGAGAGAAAGGACATGCCTGACAGGAACACCAGGCCTCTGTATCTTGACGCACAGGCAACAACCCCTCTCGTAAGTTGAATTGTAGGATCACAAAATAATGAGCTTTGTGAAAAAATATCAGCTTGACATAATGAATAATTGTGTACTGTAAATTGATAGCTAGAAGTTTAACGATCAAAGATCAAATTGAACAATATCATTAGTGTATCTGTGGTAATGACATACTGGTACCTTTGATACCTGCATTTGCATATGTTTACTTGCAACATTTTTAGCATGCCATTCATGTTATGTATAACTTTATTTGAACATATCAAGTTAATAGATGGAGATGTTGCACAGGACAGGAAGGGAATTTTTGTCCTGTCTTTTTCATTTCCATTGAGCAGTAACATTCAGGTTTTTGTTTTTTTATTGTTACAGGACCCTCGTGTCCTAGATGCCATGTTGCCCTATTTTGTGACTCAGTACGGGAACCCTCACTCACGCACTCATGCTTATGGCTGGGAGAGTGAGGCTGCAGTGGAACATGCACGGAAGGTATATAACATGAAAATTCTTATCAATTTATCAGTTGTTTTTTTTTCATATTTGAAGCTTGTTACCTGTGTATTTTCCGAACACTTTGTAGCAATACTGTATGTGAAATGAGTGTATAAAGTGTGCTTTATTCGTTTTCTTTTCGGTTTTATTTTATTGTTTATCACTAATATAATCATTTGATAGCAAGTGGCTATGGTAATTGGTGCAGATCCAAGGGAGATAATTTTTACAAGCGGTGCAACAGAGTCCAACAATATAGCAGTCAAGGGTTGTGCTAGATTCTACAAATCCAAGAAGAACCATATAATCACCACACAAACAGTGAGTTCCTATTGGTATCTCTGTCTCACACCTATCACTGGTTACTTCTGATGGTACAGGGCCTATAGAAGTTTAACTGATTTTACAGGAACACAAGTGTGTGCTAGATTCCTGCAGAGCTTTGGAGATGGAGGGATTCAGGGTGACATACCTACCCGTACAGAATAATGGGCTGGTTGATCTCAAGGTGAGTGGCGTAGGCATCAGAGGCAGGGTAGAAACACACCGACACAACTATTTGGTAACTGTAAACATAAATATTTTATATTTTTATGGGATAAAGTTTGTGATTTCCATATACTGGTAACAAAAATATTGTTTGAGGGTTATTACAGCATAACAGTGGTAAAGATTCACAAAATGTGTTATTGATAATGCAGTAAGGTTCATTTGATTTTTGACAAACTAAAGCCATTGTGAAATTTGTTAACATTTCTGTTTTTACAGTATCATGGCTAACTTTTTCTGTTAATTCATATCAATTCCATTTTATTGCTGATAGAAATGAAAACAGATGAATTCATTACTTTAAATTATGTAACTTTGTATCTCACCATTAGGTCCTGGAGAATTCAATGACTGAGGACACTGTCCTAGTTTCTGTGATGACAGTGAATAATGAGATTGGTGTGGAGCAACCAGTAGCAGAAATTGGTATGTTACTGTAAACATTCCTGGTAAAAAAAAATATTCATATATAGATGTAGTGCTTGTGCTCACTCTCTCACACACACACACACACACACACACACACTCCCTCCCTCTCTCATTTTCTAAACATTAAATGTCCTAATTAATTGCATTATACTTTGTAGGAGAGCTGTGTAGATCTAGGAAGATATTTTTTCACACGGATGCTGCCCAGGCAGTGGGTAAAATCCCCATCAACGTCAACGACATGAAGATTGACTTGATGTCCATCAGCGGTCACAAGTTGTATGGACCAAAAGGTAAGCAGGTTAATCAAGTTCACTATGTTACTTATTCTTTCATAATAAACAATTATTTATCACCAGCATAAAAAGTGATGATTCACTGATTTTACATTGTTTAACAGGTATTGGAGCTCTGTATGTCAGGAGGCGGCCGCGAGTGAGGATTGAGGCCCCACAGAGTGGTGGGGGGCAGGAGCGAGGCATGAGGAGTGGAACCGTCCCTACACCCCTGGTGGTTGGGCTTGGGGCTGCTTGTGAAGTGGCAATGCAGGAAATGGAGGTAAGGAATGTGTTGATTTGAGATGAGTTGATATGAAAAATGTTGATTTGAGTTGAGGTGATATGAGACAAGTTGATAGGAGATGTGAGAAGTTGTATTGATGTGAGTTCAGTTGATGTGACATGTACTGATATGAGATGAGTTGATATGAGATGTGTTGAAATAAGATGAGTTGATATGAAATGAGTTGATATAATATGCTGATCATATTCCAGGGATCATTCATTAGAATACCTTTGTAAATGCAAAGATGCCACATTTTAATTATGAACAAAATATTATAGTGTTCTTTTTAAAGATATGCAGCTATCAATAAACTGCTGTTTGTTGTAGTATGATCATGCCCGCATCAAGACTCTGTCAGACCGTCTGGTGAACAAAATTCAGTCAGCACTACCCATGGTGATAAGGAATGGAGATTCTGAAAAATCATATCCAGGTTTGATTTCATTCATGTACATATAAGTGACATCACTAAATGTTAAACACACATCAGCATAATAAAAATTATTGATATAATTGATATTGAGATATGCAGATACTCTGTCTAAGGTTGGGTTATCAATAATCTGTATAGACACAACAAGAAAATTATGTCATGTGTATTATTTGGATGCTCATACTTGTTTGGATATTCACTTACGATGTCTTAAGTTGGGATATCAATAACCTGTAAAGACACAACAATAGTATTATGTAATGTGTATGATTATAATGAAATGTACTTGTTGTTGTAGGTTGTGTAAATCTTTC
>WFKH01010931.1:6108096-6124417 GCA_016163765.1 Magallana hongkongensis | reverse complement strand
GGTTTCGGATGCTGAATGAGGTTTAGTTTTTTGGAACAGGTCACATGTTTAATAGATAATAGTACTATTTCAAACTTGCATAGTTGATTTAACTATAATATAAATGAATTGCAGAGGTAACTTCAGATGCAGAGCCTGATCTCCATTATCAAGGATGCTAAAAAATATATCTTAGTTATTACTAGTCGTAACTTCACCAAACTTGCATGGATGGTGCGTCTTATGATACTGATGTACCTGACAAGCATTGACGCTGAATCTGAGCCATAGGTTTCGGATGCTGGAGGAGGTTAAGGTTTAAAGAGCTGGTTAAAGTTTATGGAGCAGGTGCCCTCTGATGATTATATCTTAGTTATTATTGGTCCTAACTTCACAAAACTTGTATGGATGATGTGTCTTATGACACTGATGCACCTGACAGGCTTGAATGCTGAATCTGAGCCATAGGTTTCGGATGCTGGATGAGGTTTAGTTTTTTGGAACAGGTCACATGTTTCATAGATATTAGTACTATTTCAAACTTGCACAGTTGATATAAGTATAATATAAATGAATTGCAGAGGTAGCTTCAGATGCAGAGCCTGATCTCCATTATCAAAGATGCTAAAAAAATCTCCTACCTAACTTAAACCTGCTTGATTGATGTGTTTGTTGTTAAATGATATAACATGATTCCTATGATATAGTATTACATGTATATGATATGATACACTATTGTTTTATATGATACAATATTATATTATATTGCAAAAAGTTATATGATACGATATGATATTTTATCAATTTTTTTGTACATTATGATATGATATTGTGTCATGTAATTATTATGTATAGTGTTGTATATTATGATACAATATTGTATAATATGATATTGTATTATATATTTAATATTTTATGACATGATATTGTTTCATATGATATTGCAATATGTAATATTGTATCATATGATACGATATTGTATAATATATAATATCGTATAATATGATATTGTATTTATATAATATATTATTATATCACATGAATTGTATTATATGATACGATATTGTATAATATGATATTGTATTATATAATATATTACTATATCACATGATCTTTTATCAAATGATATGATGCAATGTTGTATCAAATCATATGATATAATATCATATGTATCAAATATGATACAATATCATACAATACAATATCATACTATATTATACAATATAATATCATATGTTACAATATTGTGATGTTTTATGTGATATGATATTGTATCATGTAATACTATATTGTATCATATATTATATATTATATAATGATATTGTATTATGTGATCAAATACAGTAATGTATGACACAATACAATGTCATGTTATGTTATGTTACAATATTATATTGCATAATTATTTATTACAGTATTATATTGTATTATATGATACTATATTGTAAGTATCATAGGATGCAATATCGTATAATATATTATTGTATTGATAAACATTGTATCAGACTATCTTATAATACCGTATGAAATGAGCATATGATTATCATACAATTTTTTTAACATATGATATACGATATTGTGTTAAAACAGTTTCCATGAATATATCCAAGATCATTAACTATGATTTTCATATCATATAATAAAGGTGGGCTCATAAAGGTGATGTCTCGTCTCGGTGAGCTTTGTAATCTGTGATTACCTATGTTTATACAATGACCAAGGGTATAGGGTTCCTCTTTAGGTCATTCTTAAGTGGGTTATCAAGACTTCTTAAATTTACTATCACAACAAACCTAGACAATTTTGCTGGCAGCATTTTATTTGACATCATCACATTGACAACATTGCACTTTGGAGAGAATGCATTTATTGGTACAGCAAAAACTGTTGGGGGCATTTGCTACTAAAAAAATATTAGCTGTGAAATTCTACTTAATCTTTTAATATAAAAAGTGAAGTCTTATCAATACTGATTTCTTTGTTTCAACTAATTCATCTGGATTAACAAAAATGAATTTTATATTCTATAAATTTTACATTACATGTATAATGAAAATTTCAATTCACCTGGAAGGTAAAGTGTTTGGATTTTGCCTTCTGTTCTGCTAAAGTGCTCCTTCACTGTACTGAATGAATTAAATCATTTTTATATCATGATTTTGATAAAATACCCCAGAAGCAGTATCTAAAAAGATGCACAAAAAATCATTTAAAGATATAAAAATAAGTGACCATGGGTGTTCATAACATTGAGCCTCTCTAAATACATGTACTTCAAATTACTTACTATGCAGGCAAAAGTGGCTTACATGAACTCATATGAAATTTGGATGATTTTCACACCATTTTCAAATGAATAAGAAAATTGCATGAAAATCGTGCGAGCCACTTTCCTGCAATAAAGGGAAGATTTCATTCTGAGGGTGCATTGCAAGAGTATTAATTGACAGAATGATATGGGTCTTTCCTGTTTGTTATCAGTGTGCACAATATAACTTGCTAATCTGGTTTTAGTCGAGAAAGGTTTTGCTGTAACTAACATATAGATGAAACGGGCAACTCATGAGGTGAAAAAAAACATTTCTACATGTACATATACGTAAAGAATGTTCATTCATTCATTAAATAATGTATGGTACAGGCATACAATGAATAAAATACACTTAAGGGTAGATACACATGTATTATTTTAGAAAATAAAAAAGATTTCATCTTTATGGCAATATCTATACATAAAATGGTAGAAAATTCAGAGTGCATGTATAAAGGAGTTAAAAAAATTGCTTTAAAAGCAAAGGTTTCATTAATGAATGCATGATGAATTTGATCATGTAAATAATGCTTTTAAAAAATATGTACCAGTTACTGGTATATAAAAAACCTTTATTGATCTGATAAAAATGGCTCCAGTAAAATGGTTGTCGGCATTTAAAATCCACAGCCACAGATTCCACCTATAGTTTACAAACTACAGAACATAGACAACACTTACTTCAAGAAGCTGTATATACACACACACAGCATGCAAAAGGAACAGTTTTGTTCTGTTATCCTGTTTATCATAAAGCCTTCATTTCAATCTAATGTATTTGTAAACTTGAAGTTCCACTTTCTTGTAAAAGCATTCAGTCATAAGATTCCCATAACATTTAAGAATCTGACTTTCGTGACTTTATCCTCAGTAAAAGCATTAAGTCATCATTTAAGACTCTGATTTTCATGACTTTCTCCTCAGTAATAGCATTAAGTCATAAGAAAATCTCTGTAGCATTTAAGATTCTGACTTTCGTGATTTTCTCCTCTGCACAGGAGCAGGCTCTGGAGGTGACAAAGCAGTTAGTCTGGTTTTAGCATCCTCCATGATCTTTTTCAGTTCCTCCTAAAAGTAAAACATGATGGATATTCAATGGCTTATTAGAGTTACCTCTGTTTGGGGGGGGGGTCCTGATCTTACATTATTGACTTTCAGGATACACACTGTTCTAAAACCTTGCCATCGTTCATGTATTTCTCACTGTGAATATGTCTTTTAATGTCTATTTTCTCACTCAATATTATTTTCATAGCCCTGATAATGAAAATTAATAATTACCAGCAGTTCCTACAAACCAGTTCATAACTTGTTAATTGCAAAATAGAGTTGTGGTGAAAAAAAAAGTAGGTTAACAGTACAATAACAAAAAATGTCTCTAAGATCTAGCTGACAGGTGTATTTATACCAACCTCTGTGTACCGATAGATTAAACAGAACTTGGACTTTTTCTTTTTCTGTGCCTGTAGCACCCCTTGCTCTAAGCAGTAGGTCTGATCAGTGGTCGAGTTCATCAGCTGTAAAAGTCGGAACCAGCACACACATGTAACAACATAAGTAAATATGAAAAATAAGAAACACTTCTGGAGAAAAAAATTAAATCTACACTACTGTATAACCACTTACCACTGAGAAATAACAGTTTTTAGGGGGTACTTGCCAGTGAGAGATATCAGATTTTTTGGTACTTACCAGTGAGAGGTAACAGATTTTTGCGTACTTACCAGCTGGAGGTAACAGATTTTTAGTACTTACCAGTGAGAGATAACAGATTTTAAGTACTTACCAGTGAGAGGTAACAGATTTTTTGGTACTTACTAGTGAGAGATAACAGATTTTTTTGTACTTACCAGTGAGAGGTAACAGATTTTCTTGGTGACTTCACACCTGGTTGTGACCTCCTCTGAGTCTATGGAGGCTCGCCGGGAGGCTGATTGACTCAGACGAGTGTGGGTGGGCGTGACCATCCTCCTTCCCAAGGTCACTCCAAGATCACTGAGTACCCTCCTGTGTGACAACTCTCTCTGTCTGAAATAAAACATTACATTTGAAACAATGAAATTTAAAATGACTGCATTAAGCATGTACATGTCAATAAGTATAAATACCGGTATAAAGGGGCTTCAGTCCAGATTTTTGCATATAAAATAAATATATGATGCTTACGAATGTGGAATGTTACAATCAATGATCAAATCTAGTACAATCAATCATGTAGCTTTCAGGGAGAGATTTTACCTTAATAGACCCCTTCATGGTAACTGCGGTACTGTCTTTTGCAGGGCAAAATGACATAGTTTGGTGAAATATGACTTAAAGTCAATTGTTTAATCTACATCATTTAATTGTCCACAAACTTTGCCAAAATTTGCTCTGCAAGAGAGCAGTACAGCAGTTACTGTGAAGGGGTCTATAATGGATAGATTTGTGTATGGTGTCAGGAATAATGTTGTATCAAAGAAAAAAAATCCATTTAAAGAAGTTGCTTTATTGTCACACAGAAAATCAATAACTTATGATTTTTGGTTGTTGTTTCAGTTCAAAACTTACAGAATTTGTTCATAGTATGGAATGATGGTCCTGATAAGATCAGATGATGCTGTGGTGTCCTCCATGATTTGACAAATGAGTTCATCCATGGAGAATAACTCAGGCTCCTTACACATCTGCAGAGTCTGAAATATTCCAGAAACTATTGAATGATATATATTCTTTTGAACATTTTTACTTCATTAATATGAAATATTGATCAGATCTGTATAGAAATAGAAAAATTAACTCGTTAAATTCCATATTCAAATGTACTGTATTTTCATTATGAACACTGTATACTCCCTTTGCTCCTCTTTCATGATATCTTTCACTAACAATGTTCTTTCAAGTACATAACATGTTTTCCCTTTTTTCATAGAAGTCTTTGTACATGTATTTGATCATATGTGAATTCTAAGCATTTCATCATTGATAAATCCGTTTGCCTGTTTCTGTGAGGTATCCTACCGTAGCAGTTTTAAGGCCGAGTTGAATCCAGTCCTTGGTGGCAAAGTGAGCGGACTCAGCGAGCGTGTATCCACAGCTGATAGTGGCTGTGTAGGACCGGGGAAAGACCACAACAAACTGGTGGGGTGACTGCACACAGCGACTCAAGTGTACACCCTTCTGTAAGAGGATCTCAGAGGGCACCTGTTCACAGAAGGATACAACAAATGTTGACAGCAATTACTGATACAAGACTTAATGATGTAAGAATAACTCAATGGAAGATGATCATCCTCCTTTGGCAAGGAGGTACCATTAATTGGAGCATTCTCTGAAAGTTTTGGAGAACGGCATTTAAGCATATATACATGTATCACTACAGTAAATAAATTGGAATTTCAATAGCAACTTCCACCTTCAATTACTTGTCACTAACCATAGCTGTGTCCTCTTTGAGCCACCGTGGGGAATTGCTGACTAGGGTCGGAATGAGTTCCTTCATCACAGATTTAAACTTGGCCTCTTCTTGAGATGGCACAGAATACCTGCAGCAAGATATTCATGCCAGCAATAAGTAAAGATATTCATGTACATACTGTATCATTTAATGAATAGGAAACAGCTTTAGGAACCAAGTGAATGTTTTGGATGTCTCACCACACAATATCAGCCTCCCCGTGTAGATACTGGACGTACGGTAAATGATGGATGTCAGTGGACCAGCAGGAGGCGGTGTAGAGCATGCCTACATGTAGAGTGGGGACCGTCACTCCTGTAGTAAACATACACGTAGGGATCAAATTCTTAAATGTGTACATAATACACACGATCTATCAAAATATATCTAACAAAGAAAAATATTCTTGAACAGGTGCTAGATATCCATAACCATATGGAACATGACCTAAAACTGATGCTAGATTTCTAATATTGTACTAATAGAACATGGCATGACATACCCAGTATAGTTCTATTTTCCTATTACTGTGCTCATAGAACAAGCCTGACTTGAAACAAGTGCTTCAAAAAAAAAACAACAACCCAAAACCCGCAACATACCTGGTACAGGTCCTAGGTACTTCAGCAGAGACAGAGGATGTTGTGGGAGGAGGTTCAGATTCCAGGGATGCCTACAATTATAAAGATTAATGTGAAGAGTTTATTTGGAATTTTCCTTTGTTAGAATTTACAAATCAACAATTCTGCTGAATCCTTCACTGGCTGTCTTTTTTATCACATTAAATGAGTAAATGGCAGTAAATGAGTTTACTTGAAGAGCAGGTATGCATTGGTGCAATCCCTGGCCCTCACCTTGAATACTGATTCTCTTTTTTGACTGGGAACAGACTACAGGTTTGAGTTTTGGTGTCAACATGGCCACCATGTATAGCTACATGTCTGCTTCTATTGCTGACTATCTCCCAAAACTGTTTCTGTAAATAACACATCAAAAGTATTCATCTGGTGCTTGATGTGTGTGACATCATTTCTCATTCCAATCACTCTCCAGCTTGACAATAACTACTGTTCAATCAATATTGGATACATTTATAAGTAATGATATCCAACAAAAAGCTTATGCTTTAATTTGACCTGCCTACCTCCGTTTCTTCTGTGGACAAAGAGAGCTCCCTCTGGTGGTGGGAAGCTGTGTTTCTGGCCATCTGTATAAACCGCCCAAGGGACATGTTCTTTCCCTGAATTACCAAATTCATAATGTTAAACAAATATTCCAATATACAAGTATAAAATGTTATAATACAAAATGCCATGTGTCCATTACCTTGACGATACAGTCCTCTTCCTGGTCTTCCCTTTTGACCTTCATTCTTTCAGCCTTGACCTGGCTCTGAAGTTTTGATTTTTCTTCTGCACTCAAGTCATTGTAGGACAGCAAAAATTTACAGTAAGCATCATACAGTTTAGTACCACGGTCCTGTGCCTGTAACATATTGATGGTCATGTAAAATTTCAGGATCAAATCAAGTCCATATATTTTGAAATTAGGTCAATACATGTACAACTGACTTTTAAACCCTACTTATCTTCTTTTAAGACAATTGAAATCATAAGTTTGCTTCAATTTTGGTGTCGTGATCTATGGTAAGTACATGTACTAGGAAAGCAGATCAAAGATTCTGATTTTACTTTTCTAATTGGATTAAAAAAAAATATACATGTAGATCTACATGTACATGTATATATTACTTCTAATTCAAACAAATTCTCCTTTATTTCTGTTATGACTGAATGTATCTGACATCTGATTTTGTCATAATAGCATCTAATAAAAAGTACAACTGAGATAATTTAATCAGAAAGGTTGAATTGCTTGTTTTCAAGGACTAGCAGTTTAATGATGTAACCTACCATTTTTGGGACATTCATGGTGTCTGCCACTCGGGCCCATTTCTTCTTCTCTACCTCGTGCCTCATCCCCCCACACTCCTGGATAGTTCTATCCAGATCACAGATGTCCAGCTCCACACCACCAATCTACACCAAACATAAACAAATAATTAATTTTTCCAGCATTCATAAACTGATAAATGATCAAAAAACATAAACAAAGACCAAGATTCTTGACATAACGGTAAGTACTGGTACACAACTTTTAAAAAACCCATTTAACTTGTGATACCTCTGGAATCTGGAACTGTTCATCTGGATTTAAGACCTCCATGTGTTTTCTGATACACTCTAACTTTTCCACATTGGGACCAAATCTTCAAAACAACAGTTTGTAATTACATGTAAAAATAAATTCTACACACCTTTATCAAATCACTACAAATACTAGTATTCTATTAAACAGCAAAGCCCTTCCAAGTCAACAAACTGTTCGTGCCCACCAATAAAGGATGGTATGATTGAGTATCCCCAATCACTTAACAATTTAACAATTTTTGTTCCAATTACCAGCATTAACAAGGTAAATTTATATAAATTCACATTTGTGCTGTGACTAGTTCAATCAAATTGACCCCTAACCATCAATAGCTACCTTTTGTACAGTTTATGGGTGAACTGTTTCTGAGAAGTAAACCTAGTATCTTCACTGATCTTTCCTTCCAGCTGTGACATAAAACAGATAAAAACTCATATGGGGGAAAAATACAAAGAAATTATCAACAGTTTAGCAGAGTCACAAATTCATTCAGGTCATAGAGCAGAGTTGAAATAAGAATGAGTAGCTTTCATTTAGTTCTTAATGCACATTTTTCTTTCACTGCACAAACAGAAGTATTTGTACCTTCCAGCTAGAAGGAGGGATAATTTTACACATTCCAAAGGGCTCAGCCCTGGGAGCAATGCTTTGTATGTAATGTAGGGGGCGCTGAAACTCCTCCTCAGTCGGATAAAACGTGGGTATCTCTGTCAGGCTTGTGGAGACTTCGCGGGGTGACAGAGGGGCGTCAGACCGCAGGGACTTCACTGGGCTCTCTGGGTCTCGCAGTCTTAGTGTCCTCCCCCCAACTAGAACACAGAGAGAGAGAGAGAGAGAGAAAGAGCAGACAAATAAACATGAGTTACAGTAATAATTCAGTGGTAGTAAATGATAATCAAATGATTACAGCTCCTAAAAATAAAACTCGAGTATTTTTGAAAACATTCTAAATATTAATGACTATCTAAATAATAATAAAGAGAAACTTTCTAGTAGTCTAAGCACATATGAACTAAAACCTGTACTTTTAACATTCTTAATGTTTCAAAATGATGACAATCTACCTTTACCCTTTCTTTTATATCCATATTTAAGATTGACATGTTAACAAGTTTGATGAATTATTTAATGTCAAATGTTAATTAAGGTGGTATGGGACTTTTCCATAATGTGACATACTTCCTATCGAAATAAACAAAAAAATCGAGCATGCTTTTATAATTTTTTACTTTCCCAAAATTGTTACCAATCAGCGTAGCTAGCACAATGGGGTTATAGCGTTAACTATGAATCTGTATGTCACGAATTCGAATATCGCTGGGCCTTTCATACATTTTATCTCTCCAAAAATTTTTAAAACATATTTTTGGGTCAAATATTGTAAAATTTGAAACTTCCAAACTGGTGAAAGTATTTTGATTATAATGTACTTTTACCCACATTAATATCGACAGGTGTCCCATACCACCTTGTCACACACACATACTTACTGCTATTTTTTCTTGTCTTTGGTTGTTCTTGTGGCGTATCTGAATTTGGATGAGTGCTGGACTCTGACAATCTGGTAACTCGCTGCTGACGAACAGGACGGACATTTGTATGGCTTTTATCAGTATCGCTTTTAACACTTTTACCAGCGAGATCCTGTGAGACTTTTTTCTTTAGATCAGTACTATCATTGGAATCACTGGACTTACTGCAAGATCTCGTACTCCTTCTCTCAGAGCTAACAAAGTTTTTATGAAATGATAACCTATTTCTTAATAATTGTCTACCATGAGTTACTGATTTAAGCGCATTTTTATTTATTTTTCTTAAACGAGAACTTTTTAAAGGGAGATTATTGGATTCTGACATCATTTCCTCAAATTTTCGTTTGTGAGGGAAGGTAACTTCATCGTCAGAATTGGAACGGTCTTCAACATCTTCCAGATCCTCCATGTAAAACTTGAGAGCATTTTGTTTAGCTTGTCTCCGTGGTAACCGCATTGCAATGAAATCATTAGGTGTCATTGCTGGTTTCTTGAGTTTCGGCCTCATTGGTCTTTTCTTTGGGATATCTTGGGTCAATTTAGGCACTGATTTAGATGGCTATGTAATATGAAAAATCAGTTTTTAAGATAATTTAAAACTTGAAACAACACAAAATTTATTTTAAATCACAAAATAATACATTTAGCAAAAATATCCTTTATTTGAGGAAAAAGCACTGTAACTTGCACATTTAATTCTTAAAATGAATAAGAAACTCTATAATAAATGGTAACAACAAATAAACGTGACACACAATATGTATAAAAATCCATGCAAAGTATTAATGTTATATTCTAGCGAAACTTTCTATAGTACAAGGAAAAGGACTGTTACACATATCTAATATACTCTATTACATCTATGTACAAGTAGTACTGTTTTCAAAGCAAAGTTAATTTTAGCATGCATACTGTAGACTCCTAATTAAACACGAGGAATTAATATCTGCCTATTAGAGCAGCACGTCTCATGGATTTTAAAATCTCACTTTTATTTTTTGGACCGATGTACACTAAATGAAACTATGATAAAAATTAGGCGTTCACCATTATAAATTCTCGCAATTTGATGCAAAACAGTTGAATCATGAAATTAAGTACTCGAGTAAAATGAGGAATCTACAGTTTAGAATAGAGAGAAATATACAATGTTCTAAAAGTTCTCCTTATTTCAAATGGTTAGATAATGTTATCCAGGCATTAATTCTTTAATCCGTATCATCTCATTTGTAACTTGATTCATAACCAAACAATCAACATATTTCATTACCGGTATTCAAAATTAAATTTTGAAAAAGATTTTATTACATGATTCAGATTTCATTTGAATAATTAAACATTGATTGAAAAAGATTTGTTGGGCTAGTGAGTACCCGTTATTCTATTATTTCGTTGCTTTTACTAAAAAACCTATTTTTCACAACAAAAATGGTTCGTGACAAAAAGTTCTACAATAAAGCCATTAACAGACTGGTTTGCAATAAGAAATATTCGCTCAACAAGATTATTACAAAACTTGCAAAACTTTCTCCGATGATGCAAATAAAAGTTGGTTTACATTTTCATCTTGAGAACAAAATACATTACATACAATAGTGGTTAATTTCATTGATGAGGATTCACACATTTATAATGCATTTCCTAAAAGGATGGTTAAGGGGTGATAAAGTGTTAGCACTGACTAGGAATGAAGCATTTGTACACACATTCAAAACTACGCATTAGTAATACCATGAAGACATAATAGTGGGAGGTAAAGGGAACAGCTTCTTTTCAAATTGACTATTTGTCTTTGAAACAGAGCTAGAGCTTTTCTCTGACAATGTTCCTCCTTTAGTGTAATCATCTTGTGTAGAAATGTTCCGATTCTCATCGAAAGGCTGATTAGAAATGTTCTGTATACTACAACTACGTTCTTCTGTTGGATTTTGTAGAATTCCTAACTCAGGAATTTGGTTGTTTTCCATGGAACTGATTGGCTGTGAAGAGGAAGAGTTATGTTTGTGTATCCGTATATACTCCTTATCCTCATCTCTATCCTCCTCTGATGATTCTCCATTTTCTTCAGTGCCTTGTGTATTGTTGTTCTGGTCAGCAATCTCAGGAAGCATGCACTGTTTCAACCAAGTTGGATGCCACTGCTGGGTAGAAGCTGGATTACTATTATAATCAGCCTGGGTCATGCTGCTCAGACATTCCTTATAACTATCAACTCTAAAGGTAAACTCTGCTCCAAATGTCTTCTCGTTTGATGGAATACCAATATTATTCTTCTCCACATCTGATGGATTACCAATACTATTGTTTGTTGGTGTCTTTTGGACCTCCTCTGACAGAAGAAATGGCTTGCTGGTGTATGTACTGTAGAACTGACTACTAGAGACTGTAGTTATGGCAGTGGATGGGGATCTCTTCCACCTCTTACTTCTAGTGCTCTGACAGCTACTGAGATTCTGTAGTAGATCAGGCATTAAATGTTTTGGAGAGCCAATGGGGGATTCTTCCTCGGAACTCCCAGTGAATCGCTGTGTCTTAGATTTTGAGAACAGGTTTTTCTCACCCGAAGACTGCATGATATCAAAGACTGGTAATTTGCTACTCTTCCAGACAAACTGAGACATCCGAGAAGGACGAGAAAAGACATTACTACCCAGCTGTATGGCATCTGATTTTGTCCTTGGAGGTCTCTTAAAGGTCAAACATCCAGCTTTGAGTGGTTCCGTCTGCTCAGGCTCTTCTATTACATCCTGTTTGATCTGGTTTGCAATGTCCGAGTACCAACCAAGTGGCATCGTCTGATCTCCACTACTTTTTCTAAATTGTGGTGAAGGCAGTTCTTGTATGGCAGCATAGTTTTCGCTGTTTGTGACAGATACTTTTGGGGAAGAATTCCCATTAATTAGGGAACAAGGCACAATGACCTTGACCTTTCTTTTATCCACACACTTGTTCATGACCTTCAGGTTGATACCCTGGCCCTCAGTATGACCTTCGTCATCAGGTTTTCTGTTAGACTGGTGTTTGATGATTATTTTGTCATCTTCTACCTTTATTGTGGTAGTGCCTTTTTTGAGAAATTGAGGAACATTCCCAGAATTCAGTGTGATGCGAGTAACATCTAGATCGCACATACTGATACTGTTATTTAATTCTTGGAGAAGATGCTCTGATCCTTGCTGTAAAGATTGTGGTCCACGGTTTGATTCTTTTGGTAAACTTAAGTCAAGGGGAGTACCGGTATCATATTCATCATAATTAATAAGATTTTCAGTGTGAGTTGAATTGAAATTACTGATACATGTGTTTGTAGAGTGTAGACTTTGGAAAATACTGTCCCCATGAATGTTGCTATTAGCATTTGCCGCCTTTATTCTAACAATCTTAGAATTCAGCTCATTTATCTGCATTGACAGTTTTGGACACTTTTGTGTATTGTACAATTGGTCTGGATACACTTCACACAAATGTGACTCTGGATTCAATAAAAACCTGTCTCCCAGAGGGGAGGAATAGGACTCACCAACTTTTCCAGTCGTGTTTGATTCAGTCATAGGGAGAGCAGTTGTTGACTGAAAATTGTCTTGGTTTTCTGGAATAAACATTTCAGTTGATGCTGGTAGGCCTTTTTGGTTTTCAGCAGCCAGGAGTTGCGCTTCAAGTTGAACCAAATCTGCTGTGTTATCTGTCCCTATCAGCAGAGGGGGGTTTTCTTCCTGAGGAAAAACTTGTCCTCTAGTACCAAGGCTGACTTCTAGTAACTTCTCTTCAGCAAATGCCACTTGTTCTTCCTTGATTGTGGGTACCTTATCAGCCAACACTTCTATCTGATTCATTGATAGATGCTGTGGGTTTGTGACACAAATGTCTTGTTGGTCCTCTGCTTCTGTCCTCCAAAACTGAACAGCAGATATGGCAAACAGAACATCATCATCAGAAAGAGGAGTTGCCATCATTTGCAGAGTTTTTTTCTTGTCCTGTAGCAGATTGGCATACAACATGGAATCCCTTGTTGTTTGGTCATCCTGAATGACTTCTGATGGCAAAGTCTCTTGGTTGTGATCAGTAAGTATTTGTGAGGGATTTTCTTTTTTTCTATCCACAATTTCTCCCTGCCAGGAAGGGTATAGTTGAGGAGAGATGTGTTCCTTGTGGAGTAGGGAAAGGTTGGAGGGAACAAGAGGAAGCAGATCGTTAGACATACAGAAGCTGGTGAGAGAAGCATCTATGTGAGAACTACACACGGGTGAACATTCCACACACTTACTTGTGCCATCCCCCATTCTATCATGCACACTACATACCACTGAGTCACAACACCCTACACCATCTGTTACCTTATCAGGCTCATTCTGTTGTTCCTCTGTGGGGTGGGATTTGAGTTTGGCAGGTGATGCTCGGGTAAGGGTGGCCACTGCTTTCCGTTTGGAGGCCAGCCTTGCCTTTCCGAGCCCTCTTTTTTCCAGCCTAGCGCTGAGCACTTTGGCTGGCAATCTTTCTTTGGAGGGTGACACTTTTACTGGTGTGATGTTAAGGGATCTAGCTGGCCTTCCTCGGCGGGCTAGCGGGGACTTGGTTTTTGGAGACTTGTCCATTCGTTTCACTCCTGCCAGTCCACGACAAGTCTCAGGGGTACCCGCACTGGCCCGTGCAGCCTTCTTACATGGAGTGGTGAACTTATTTACCTAAAGTTATATTGAATCTATTGAATACTGAGAGAATGAACAGTTAGATTTAGTAGATGCAGGAAGTGAACATGAATGTTATATCGAAATCCAATTTCTGCATTGATAATGAAAATCTAACTTCTTAATGAGTTATATTCATAACAAATTGTCACTTCGGCATATTGGAAATTGAAATCGTTCACATTCTCTTTAAATAATAAGGACAGTGAGGGGAACAGCTGATTTATAACATGTACATCTATATCAGAATTGTTCAGTGTAGTACATTGTACTGGTACTATACAAACACTGACCGGTGTAAATGTGTGGTCCTCCGTCACATTACTGAGGCTGGTGGAGGACGAGGAAGGAGAACTGTCTCTACCATTGCGGCCATTGGTCAGACTGTTGTCATAGCGACTGTAGTTAAAGAAGTCCAAATGAGGCGGCAGAAGAGGTGTACCTGCAAAAAAAAATAGAATATAAACATGACTGGTTACAATAGTGTGATTTCTACAAACAGAATTGTTCATTTGAGGTACTATTTTCTGCCCACCATTATTCTCTTATATCCTAGTTGCTGCCTGCAATTGTTATTTAGATTCAAAATTAGTTTTCTAGAATATATGATCAGTTTACATGCTTTTTGTAACACAGGTATATTTCATTCATTTTATTTACTCCTATGGTACATTTTTCTCAAGTTTTTAAAGAAAGGTAAATACATGTATATTGGACCAGAAAGTTGATTAAATCTGATTGACATCTTGTACCTCTGAGACAAAGAAAGGTCAAGAAATCTTCTGTCTTTGCTCTCTTTGGGAAAACAATAGTAGAAGACGTCTTCTCTCCTGTCTTTGATGTTGATGTGACGCCCGTTTCTGTGCACGGGACGCTGGTACTGGTATTGGTCTGATTCGTGGAGACAACGTTGTTTGGCTGGTTCATAGCAAACTTCCTTTGAGCACGGACCTTAGTTCTAGATTGTAGATTAAATCATTGAAGCAATCAGATATATGTGCTTATATGCATCATTTCTTGACTCATATCATTAATTACTTTAAAGTACCTCATGTGAATTTTCATTGCTGTATACCACACAATATTTTTAAAAAAATGCTATTCAATGAAGCATCATAATTCTATACATGATGTAAACATTAGTTCAAAATTCCTATTTCCTTTACAAAATAATAAAAATAAAAACCATCTACAGCATGTTATGATGTAAATTTTTGTTGTATAAATGTCATTCATTATACCACAAATGACAGCAGTTTACTTGAGATGATTAGATATCACTTACTTCTTTGAGTCGAGAGTTGATACACTAGTGACTGATGACATTGTAGACTCCTGACTCGTTTCATCTACACAGCTTACAGACTGACAGGTGGTCACGGGGGTAGAGGGTGCGCTCGAACTGGAACTTCTGGTCCTCCTGGACAATGTCTTCTTAACTTTGATTGGTCTAAATCCTGCATTGTCAGGATTGTCGGATTCAGTTGGCGTATCATTTCCTGGTCTGGGGGTTGAAGGTCTCTTTGATTCTTGTAATGATGCATACAACGCTTTCTTAAGTTCTCGTTCTTCTTTCCAAGACAATCCAGCAGTGATATCCTAATTTTACAAGGTGAAAGAAAACAGGTAATTCAATAAACTTACAATACATATCAATTGATATAGATTATCATAAATTGATTAAAAGTTTCTCTTCCTGGTTGTTGACCTTATATATTAGGTTACCAGGTATATATAGATTTATCAACACATAGATGTTACATTCACCAAGGTTTAAAGACAAGGTGATTATCACTTCTCAAGGATTGATTAATACCCCAATAAACTTCATAACCAACAATTACAGTACAAAAAAGTAATTTTTCTTCCAATAGCACCAGATAAGAAATATCAATTCTAGACTCATGCAGACCCTCTGTATAATGCAGACATGTATTTAGATTATGTTTTTTAATACTGTATTTTTAATCAACAATCTACCTGTCAAAAATGCATTAAATGCCACCCTGGTATGGATATCTAATAGTTCATGCCAACTACTGCACTTGGCCATTTAAAATAAAGTCTTACTGCACACACTACTGGTACATGTATGCTTATCTGAAAGTATTACCTCAAGATTTACAGTGAATGATTACTGAATACGTACATAGGTTTACAGTGAATG
>WFKH01010931.1:6059783-6108086 GCA_016163765.1 Magallana hongkongensis | reverse complement strand
CGTACATAGGTTTACAGTGAATGATTACTGAATACGTACATAGGTTTTGGGCGAAATATTTCTCTTTGGTCTGCTGGCAAGGGCTGGTTCTGCAGCTACGGGAGACTTTTTGTTCCCTGTTGAACTTCTCCTCCCAACCATCTCTGATTTTTATCATAAATCTATAGTAAAAAATCCCTTGAGATTATCCTGTTACAATAATGGTGAATTTTTTTGTCTTTTGTTAATTCGAAGTCTTAAAATGTAAATAATGGGTTATTGTTTTCAATTGTTGTTGCTCATTTTGACACATCGTTGGTATTTAAGTTTTAATGTTTGAGATACCAAGTTCAATTGAATGTGGTATACCTGTTAAAATGTTGAAATATTTCTGCAATGAATGTAATGATTTGGAATGAAGTGACAGTTAATGATTCCACTCTGACAGAATCAATGCTACATAAATCCCCATATCTTAAATTTCAAACTAATGCTGATATAACACTCTGGCTAACACTATACATGAGAGGAAATTAGTTTTGATTTCATCAATCAATATTTTCCATTCCCATAGATCCACCTATGACAGCTGTTTGCTTATTTGCATAATGCAGTAATGTGCTACATGAATGTAGTGAACAGTATTTTAAAAAGCATTTGTGATTTCTTTACGTCTTTGAAAACATATTTACCCAGTAAAATATAGAATCAATTCACGAAATTAAATGCATCATCTTCTGCTCAATGGCATAGAACCATCGCTTCCAGTCTTTGTGTGCAGAAAGAAAACCAAAACTGACAACAAATATCATGTGCTTCCGGTCTACCGGAAACTTTTCTTATCCTTCAAGTGGTTAGCTAAAATCATTTAAAGGTTGTAAAATCTTGATATTTAAACGAAGTGGTGATGATTTCTGTAATATTACAAAAAAGTACATCTAAAATATAGTTTTATTATTTAAATCTATGTAAATATTTTACTTTTTAAATATTATTCACCAGTATCTCATGAATATTTTATTTACTGCATTCCAGCAATTTTAAATATGGCGTCCAATAGTGCAAACTTGCCGGGAGGAAAGTCAACATTTTTGTTATTCCTTTTTCTTGTTAATTTTCTTTTCACAATTGGCATTCACAATGACAATTTTTCAGAAGAATTATATGTGAAACCTTTTTCTAGCGGTCATGTCATGTTCCATTTTCAATTTACCACTGTTTGGAACGTATCGATCGACAAACCCGAGTCATGTAAGCACACGCTCTACACAATCTTCTTTCTTGTGTGTCTAATTAGTTATTTATACGGTATTTTCAACGAACCTCTCTCATGATACACAACTAGTACTTTTTCAACGACGTCACTGGGTTTTTTTTTTCAAGGACTATATATACACTATACGTTTCGAATAGAATACTTAATTCCAATCAGTCAATCGCTGATCTATATAGGTTCCTGCACAAAATGAACAATTCTTCTTCTTCTTCTTCCCTTATTAGAGTGAACTCAGATTGAATGTTAATACTCCAGTGATTCCCTAGATTCAATAGATGATCTGATTGCGTTGCTACTGTTTGGATGTAAGCGCAGTTAAATCTAGGCCTATAGACTGGTCTATCATTCCCCATGTGGATGCATTTTAAAACTGATTCAATATAATCATGATTAACATATGTTGTCAAGAAATTTTTCAGTTATTTTCCACCTTTAGATGACACAAATTCCATTTCCTATAATATAGCTAAAACAAATAGTTGAAGTGAACTAGAACAATTTTATGGATATAGTATATCCATCAAAATTTTTCTTTCTAAGTTTGTTTTAATTATACTTTTTAACAAGGAATTGTTAATAATTTGGCCCAGAGCCCCACTAACTTCACTTTATATGTGATTTCGCTATGTCCATGTTCTTACTAAATGGATTTTACTGTATGTGCTTAAGGTGGAGTAACACACCTGGGAAAAGTCTCTCAAATTAACAGTAAATTATTTGATCATGAAAGATATAATGATAAATAAACTGTACATATGTCAAATAAGCGAAAAATTTCCAGTTTGGGGATAAAAAATGAATATCTAAAAAATTCAATTTAGTAAGTACCCTGGTAACAACAAAAGCCCCTGCGGGATTCAAACTCGGGATGTACGGATCACAAGCCCGACTCTTTAACCACTTGGCTATGGAGTAAGTTACATGTTGCCGTCGATAAAATCTTTTAATAAAACGAAATGTCATTTCGATCAGAGGTCAGCCATTTTGTGATGATGTGTTATTCCACCTTAAGTTCTGAGTATATTGTTACAGTGTGACTTTTTAATATGAAATCAATTGCAAAAATATTTACAAATTATTTTAACATACATGTAGTCAATCAAGATCACACTCTTGGAATACAGTATTCATGAAAAACAGCATATCTTAAAATTGTAAATACACATACAACCAGCTGTACTTGTAATTGTGTTAAAGATTCAGCCAAAAGATAATTTGGTGAAAAATGTTCATGACACTCTTACCTTTTTAGTTCAACACTATCACCTGTTTCCAAAATCACTTGGGGATGTACTAACAACCTATAAAGTAAAGGAACTACATTTAAGTCAGACACAAGGACTGTGGAAACATGAGAAATGGGGATACCCGCCAGAGGATGCACCCCCGGGTGATGAGTTGTGGGTGTGGTTTCAGCCTCATACAGGGTAAGCATCATATCAAACATATGGTAGAAAAATCCAAGCAATTTGAATAAGTATTAATGCTATGTATCATTATTTGAAATTTATTGGATAGGAGATCAATGGTGAACAGAATGGGGTAGAAATAAGCATAGTTTTTTAATTCATTAAAAAAAAAATGTGCATACCTTCTATTTATGTTTTTTATTATTGACAGAGTTGATCAGACTTGGGCAGATCTAGTCAATGCTTTGTCGGGATTGTTTTGTGCCTCTCTGAATTTCATGGACAGTAAGTCAACTGTACAACCACGGTGGAGTTTCCGTCCAGCTGGACTAGCTTCTGAGTTCTACAGTGCAGACTCTCGCTTTGTCAGGTACTCAACACTCCCAAGAGAAGTGGTGTGTACTGAAAATCTGACTCCATGGAAGAAACTTCTGCCTTGTGGATCAAAGGTCATTGTCCTTATCACAGAAAGTTTGAAATTTGATTTGATGATTTAAATCTTGCAATCAAAACCAATCAGTGATCAAGTATTTTTCGTTTGCTTACAGATTGGTCTAGCCAGTTTGTTGAACTCTGTGAAGATCTATGATGGATTTTATCATTCTCTGGGAGTTCATGTTAGATCTGTTTGTCAGGTATTATTGCATTTGTAAATGGAAGTTTTAGTTTTTTAATAGACTAAATTAATAGGATGAAGAAAAAACATACACCAGCCTATACTGACCAATTTTTTTCTTACCTGGTACATAAACCTTAAAGTTATTAACATGTTTGTTTGTTTTACTTGAGTGCATGTGACCCAACTATTAACAATATGTTTTAGGATGCTCAATGCCTTACACCAGCAACAGAGTTCAAACAGACACTGACTATTGTGTATGATCCAACAACAAATAAAAATGGAAAACAAGGTAATTTTGTTGTGCAAACAACAGTATTTCTGAAGAACATTGACAATTAATGGACTTCACAACCCTCATTAACATTAAAGCTACACTTCAAGAGTAACTTATATCTTCCTATTAGTAATACACCAATATAAAAATGTCAAATACCAGTGACTCTTTTCTTTCATACCAATGTGAACTTGCTGATAATAATTGCAAGTATGTAATGTGAGATTTAGATATTAAATATCTGACGTTCATTTGAGTATAATTTTCCCTGCCCAGACTGGAGTTTCCAGAGCATGTTTGACAGGACTCTACAATCACAGTGTCCCCTGGCAAACGCAAGGAAGATCTATGTGGATGTTACCACACAAGAGGTAATGTTGATGCTTTCTTTGTACAAACTGTTTTAAACTTTTCCATACCCTTACTTTGTCAGGATTCAAGTGTCTACTTGGCAGTAGTTTGTTAATTGACTCGCATATTAAGCATTGAATACTTGATGCCAGTTGTCATGATAATTAAACACTGACCCAAAACTTGATTTCTGTGCAAGTTGGTAAAAAACTAGGTACGGTTTCAGTCATATTTTGCCCTGTTTTAGAGTGATTTTTTAAAATATCACAAAAAATGGAAATGCAACATTTATTTACACAAAAATACCCATAAACTAAGAATCTATAAATAGTTACATGTTAAACTGTTACATGATTAGACTTTTCACAGGGGTATAATTGTGACGTCATAAACAGTGCATTTTCCCGTAGTTTTCATAAAACTGAGCAGAAGATATGAATTCTTCAGTGGTTTTTTGAATAGAAAACTATGTCCGCACATTAATAAAATATATTAATTTTGTTTTGTTTTGTGCCATTTTTCATCATTTTTGACTAAATCTTAGAAATATGCCAAAATGTTAAAGTCATAATTATTTTTTGAAACAAGATAAAAGTGTATAACTTGGTACTTTATATACATACATATTGAAGATGGTATATGTGCATTTTAATGAGATTTAAACAACTTTTGAATTTTAGGGCAAATATTGAAATAAACTGTACCTTCTTCTTGTGTTTCCTTTTAAAAAATTATAGAAATTTTTCTGAAGAGGAATTTATCAAATGCTGAATGTTTTTGGGTTTTTTCCAGACGTACCCTAAATTCAGTCTCTCACCTGTACCAGACTATGTGCTCAATCAAAAGCGATCTGGAGAGGGGAGAAAGATAGCTGTATACGAGATAGGGAACCATCTCTCCCCCAGCAGCCTAAACCTGAAGGCTGTGTACGAGGAGAAACTGACCTTCTCAAACTCATCACTGCCCCCAGTGTACGCTAACAGATTCGTGACAGGTATAAACATGTCAAAATTGAAGTCCACATCAAAAATAGAATATTTGAAAGGTGCAAGTCCTTACTGCAAGTATCTTTTTATGTTTAGTTATTTTATATTACCAGTACATATTTAGATAGAACAATACTTAATCTTGCACTTTTTGCAGGGTATGGGCTGGAGAGAGGGGGTGTGACCTGTATGATTTATAACACAATGTCCAGCAACACCACCGTCATCTTCATGGAGACCGTCCCATGGTTCCTCAGAGTGTATTTTAGTTCACTAAGGATAGAAAATGATGGGAAAGAAATCAAGCCATGTAAGTATAGCAGCAGAAGTGATGGATAATCTTTAATTTTTTCAATTTGTCACTCGTTCTTTATACATGTACTAGTTATGACTTTTTTTCCTTTTTAACATGTACAGTATAGGTCTGTTATTGCCATGTACCCATTGTATGTTTTCAAAATGTGTTAACTTCACACTTAATATTGAGGTCTGCTGCAACAGTAAGAATTTTATGACTACAAAAATTTTACAGATAAAATAAACTTCATCCCAGCAAAAGACCGTGCCAATCCTTACCAGATGGAGCTGGTATTCAGACTCTTTGCCAACTCTGTAACAAAGATCACCTACCTGTTTGAGCGAGCCTTTTTGAAGTGGACAGAGTATCCACCTGATGCCAATCATGGATTTTATGTCAGCTCTGCCATCGTTTCTACTGTACTGCCCGTGGCAAGTCAGTACACTGCTACATCACAGTCTGTCTCTCTTCTGGAGGAAAGGTAAAATCACATGTACATGAACCTTTTTCTCAAACTGAAGTACAAGTCCAATTTCCTAAAGCAATTTTCTGGTTGTTGATTTAAAGATTTCAAAATCACATGTTCCCCATCTCAATATTAAAATACAGCTCCAATTTTCTTTCTTAATTTTCTAGCTGTTGATATAAAGATGTCAATGCATCTTTTCTTTCTGCAGCTTTTCGGACAGTCCTAGTTCATTCTTCCTCCGACTTCACACTGAGACTCTGCTGGTGTCCCTTCCCACCCCCGACTTCAGCATGCCCTACAATGTCATTTGTTTGGCCTGTACTGTGGTGGCCATTGCCTTCGGTTCCTTACACAATCTAACCACCAGGGACTTCACTGCTTCTGATCCAAGCAAAAGGAAGGGACTTGTGGCCAAATTAAAGTCATTTTTTAAAAGAGAGAAAGAAAGCCCAGAAACTAAACCAGATTCCAAAGAAGAAGAAAAATCATCTCAAAAGGACAAAGATAAAGAAAAATCATCTCAAAAGGACAAAGATAATTCAAGTAGTGAGGAGAAAAAGAAAGATGACAACAGTGAAACGTGATGATTGTTTTTGTTCATATTTATTCATTACATCGATAATTAATGATTATGCAGGAAAAAGCAGTATTTTTGGTTATAGATACATGTACTGTGATTTTCATTCAGTCTGCCACTCATATACATGTACATGGCAGTTCTGACAATGATAGGCTATTTTCTTTCATCCTTTATGTAAACACCAGAGGTCTGTTTCACAAAGGTGACACTTGGGAGCAATTGCCAAAATTAATGTTGTAGAGTTGGGAATTTTTGCAATGCTTGCAAGTGCTCACTCTAGGGAACTGGCTTCAGATTCATTATACCAGTACCTGCTGATGCATTCCATATTTTTTAAGGAACTTGTATGTGCAAGACATTTTTTAATGTGAGTGTGCCCTCTGCCCTTTAATACAATCTTGTATGTGTCTGCTGAGAGAGAGAGAGAGAGAGAGGAAAGTGTGTATGAGAGGAGAAAGAGAGAGAGCTGGAAGTGTGTGTATTGGAGAAAGCAGAAAGATTTATTCTCAACATACTCAATATCTTTGTGTGACTTAATCCCTTCATCCCATTTTGGTCATATTATATAGCTGCCACATTTTACCAATTTAGAATAGTATTGCTAAATTCATTACCTACATGTTCAAGAGTTTGTCACTTACATGTATCTGCTGTACGATACTAAAGAAGAATATCTGATGAAACAAATATTTTCTGATTTTACTGAGGAAAATGAACACTGTCAGAAAAGAAGTGCATGTATTAAATAAGCTTGAATTCATGATGAGCAATAGGTTTTGAAGTTTATACATATTTAATTTATGTATTGTAATAGAATTGTTTACCATTTATTTTATTTTATGCTTATAATTTCAGTGCAATACTTATTTCTATATGTAGGTGTATGTTGTGTAAATCAAAGAAAACACAGATATTTGTACAATGTATACTATTCTTGATCTGCACCAAGCTGTCAGATTCTTGCAAGCCACTGAAAGGTAGTCCTATACATAGATGTGATTTCTCTAGATCAATTTCTTGTTTTCTAGCTGTTTGGTAAAATCTGTCAGTTTTAAGGATTTTTGAGAAAATAATTGATAGTTTTTTTCTTCTTTTTTGGGGGACAGTAGTACAAGTGCTTATGAATCAATTGATTTGTGCCCAAACTTTAAAATGCAACAAATGATAGTGATCATACATGAACAAACTTTTTTAGAAAAATAAAATGTTTAATTGTTTACTGTAAATTTGTTGGTTGTTAATATGAAACTTCAAGGGATCATTGTTAACTTGTAGAAGGCCAGTGTTTATCTGCTGAAGAATGTGGGATAGTACCTACATGTACATATAATTTTATTGCTCCATAAAATCAAAATATTAGGGTTAAAATGCTGCTCACTTTAAAGCATAAATCAGTGCTGTGATCTTCATCTGGGAATCACATTTTCACAGGAAAATTATCCTTTACCAGAGAAAGATTCATACTGGTGGTTATTTTGAGTCTAAACATTAATAATTATGGTAGGTTGAAAGCAATGAGTATCCAATACTGCAAAGATGCCAGTATTTTATCCAATTAATTATTTTTAGTTTAAAATTTGCAATTAGTTATTGCATCTTCCAGTTATCTTAATAAGATATGATCTGTACAAGTTTAGTGACCTCAACCTCATTTACAGGTAATCTGACACAATAGCATAGAAAGTCATTTATTGGCAACATTTATTTCTCACAATCAGTGACATATTCTCAGTCTAACAACAAATATAAAATGCTATCATCCTTAAACAATTTCTGTACAGACAACTGCCACCTGAACAAAGTGTACATACACTGGTGCAAACTCACACACACTAAATATACATGAATGTAGAATGTTTTGCTACTCAAGCAGCATTTCAAAAAACATGTATTACAGGGATTCATATACAAACATGCCAAGCTCAGAAGTTGCCCAATCACTGCTCATTCTCTTTTGTGACTGGGCTAACCACAGCTAACACGCAATAATTTAAAGTCAATGAACAAATTCCAAATCAATGGAATTGAGCTGTGGAAGAACTGATGCTATTTACAGCATTGCACAAAAACAAAATTGTAATTTGTCATTGAATAAATCATATATCTAACTATTTTGGTGTTGAAAATACATGTATTTAGTCTAAAGAAAAAAATGCTTGATTACTTCAAACATTTTTTGCTGAAATTCAGTCCTGAAGGTAATTGATACATTATAACCTTATATAGACACACATTGCACAAACAATCACAAGCTGTTTTCATTACTCCTTTATAATACAAAAGAATAATATTAAAATTTTCTTATGAATTGTTCTTGCACATTTTTCATCCATGGTATTATGCACAAAACAAAACAATGTAAATAACTATAGTACAAATAGTTTTTCACTTGCATTAAACAACGACATCAGGCTCAGCACTGAATGTGGTATTAGTGAGTACACATATATTCAAAACTTGTAGCAATGACATTTGAATTTCTACATCTTTTTTTCAATCCAATGCAAACAAGCTAGAAATTGACATTATTTGGCAAACTCACATAAAGAAAAAGAAAAATCAATTATAAAGTATCTCGAAGGTCCACTTCTTCGTGTTCAACATTATCTTTTGGCCAGAGAACCTAAAAATTGTTTTATATTGGTACTTCTTGAATACACTTTGGAAATAAAAACCACATTAGCTATAATATTATTAGCTATATGGTTGAAAGTATGAATACATGTACCTTTATATTACTTCTGTAAACAGACATTATAAAAAAAAATTGAGAAGGCTTAAGTTGGTATTAAAAAATTTCTACATTTTCTGTATAAATGCATTAATAGAAACTCTGGGTGGTCTTCTACAGGGAGGATCAAGGTACCTGGGTCACAGATGGGGTTCATTGATTGTTACAGGTAATTATATAAAGGGTGTACCGGTATATGTTCTGATCCTACACACTTGATAATTAAGTATATATTTAAAGGGTCCTCCAAAACTATTCCAAAGCATCCCTACACTTAATAGTTTTGCAATATTTTTCACAGAAAGAGAACAAAAAAAACTTCAGAATTAAATCAAATAATAAAATAATAGAAAGACATAAAGAATTGCATAAATAAGTCAATTAAATATTTTACATGGTAGTTCTAAAGCTATGTCATAAAATCTTTTAAAAATGAATTACTAATCACCAAAGCACACACATTGGGGCAAATCTTTTGGGGGGCACTACTACACTTCATAGAAGTTGTTTTACATTTTAACCCTGCATTTAGGGATAGCATGCATACTCATCCAGAAATCCCATCGATCTGCTAACATATCCTCAACTGTAAGGTGTGTTTTTAAAATGCAACAGGGTAAATAAATACCTTTCCATGCCAAAAACCTCCTATACAGAAGTAGGATGACATTGTAAGGTAAAATCAGATAGATCTGCTTCTGGTCACCATATTGACAAACATGATGGGTCACTACAACATTATTTACAATTCATAATAAATATAACCTGATATGAGTTCGGTATCACAAAGAACAACAGCTTTTTTTCCCAACAAGACATGAAAAAATGACAAACTTCTTGCACACTTGACATAGCTGATCCTCTGAAACTCCAATAGTGAAAATAAGAGGACAAAAATTATCTACCTCCGAGATTCTGTTATATACAAACGTCACTCAAAATAAATTACGCTGATTAATCATAAAACAATCATAACTACTGGTACTACTACGAACCTAACTAAGCAGTCTAGAAATTATGGCTAAAAAATTTATCTTTTCTGAATGAAAGAACATTTTCAATATTAATGTTAGGGTGTGTGTAACTTCTAGATATACTGCTGCAAGAGGCCAGTCTGTGAGAAGGAGAAGTTCTAGGTCTGTATCTCGTTATGGTCCCACGCTTCCCAGGGATGCCGATAGAGGTAGATTGACTCATGAAATGGAGGGACTGAATACAAACACTCTACAGCGCTATTTACACAAGCCATTTACTGGAATGCCAATCACAGTCTGTACTCTTGCTTTTAAGTGAGGAAATTATGCTGCCAAATTTACACTTTTTAAATTTTTTTTTCATTTAAAATTGATCTTTTTGAGAGAAAATTGAAGTCAAATATTAAAATTATACATATACATAATTGTACTTTTTAAAACAAAAGCATGAATATTTTTTGATAAATCCTTAAATTAAAATGCAGAATCCATACCAAGTTAGATAACAAAAAACTTTTAACAGGAAAAAATTATTATGCCATAAAACTCGCATCAATTGACAACCCATACAGAATGGGTGAAAAGATATGACTGTCCGTGATGAAATACTCCCACCCACCCCCTCACCCCCCCTCAATTATAAAATTCATCAACATAACAGCATCAGTATGTGAATTATGACACTTTGGTGGGCATCAACCAACGAGGGGTCTAAAACAACCTAATCATAGAAATAAACCTTTTTTAAAGATAACATAGAAACACAATTTCTTATCCATAAATTTCTGGGACACAGAACACATTTGCATGTATATTCTTGTATACATATTCTTCTATACATATAACAAACTTTCTGCTTTGCAACTCATGATACAAAGCAATTGAATCTTTACACGATTGATTTCGGGAAACCATTAAAACTCTAAAACAATGTTGTTAAGTTTGACCGTGTGATTTTTTTCTATGTAGTCCACAGGCTTTATTTTTAACTCTTCATAAAAAGCCATACTTTTTCAACAATTAATATATTCATTAAATAACATGCACAACTTCTTCTCATCAACATGAATATGTCTATTGCTTTGTCAATAAAATTCAAAGCCATCAAATACTGTTTAAAATTGAAAAATCTAAAGCAGTATTACCTTCTTTTTCCTACTCTTTGAAAAGTGTGCAATTCATACACAAAAATATATCTATAACACAACATTAGAAAATTTCACATCAAACTGGGCAACTACAAATAAAAAAATATTCATGAAAAACATCATCAAAAGAAGAGGAAATGGGGAAAATGCTGATCTGGTGGTTCAGCTATACCGAGGATCTGAATATGACTTAATTCTCTTCTCGAATGATCCTTTGAACTCTTGAACCTGCATCCATAGTGACGTGTAACACATGAAGTAGATGACGATGAGCAGAATAAAGGAAAGGAAGATGCTACGGTTCCGACACACCTTCAGCTGAACAATTCGAGTTCCACTCATCTTGAGGCTGAAGATCACCGCCCCCAGAACGAGAATCAACACGAGAGCTGTGACCACACTGCCTCCCTGTGCCAGCATCTGAAAGACAGACCAAGACCTCTGACTGTACTGGTACATGTATTTCACTTACTGGTGGAATAACAACATATTGCGGCAAGGTTATTCTAATATTTGAAATACATCATAGTATCAAAATTTACAATCATTCATCATTTTGGTAAAAGTTGCAAACATGGATGGTAGAATATAACATTTTGATCAAATACATATACATATGTAGATACAGATTTTCTCATTAGTGTTCAGTGAAAATATGGCACATGTATTCTATATTAGTTTTTCTACTCTACATTTAAGTTTTACCAAGTTTTTAAAGCTGTGAGCTCCAAAACTCTTTAATTCAGAATTGCTTTCATCATAGATTTCTGCTTATATGTTAAAAATGAAATGCAGACAAATAGTGTTTCTATTAAAAAATAATTCTCAATGACATTGGCTCAGCAGTAAAATCCTTCAATTGTTTGAAGTTAGTGGATTAGAACCTGCAGTCTCTCACTCTACTGCTTATAAAACTTTTGATTTTGATGAATAAATTATGAAGATCGGATAACTAATCTTGGAAATTTATTGGTCTGAGGATCAAACAACCTTAGAGGATCAATTTAGTAACTTGGTAACAGTAGTTATGTTTGCTAAAGTAAACTTTAGACTACATTAATGAAACGCCACTACTCCAACTCCCCCAAAAAAGGAACAGAATTAGGTAGATACTGTTCGGTAAGATAAGGTAGATATGTTCATTCAGCTGTATTATTGAGAGATAAGTCCCCCACCCACCCATATAAATGCTGGTTAGCTGTATTATTGAGAGATTAGTCCCCCACCCACCCACATAAATGCTGGTTAGTGATCTACAGACAGTTAGTGTGATGTAGTTCATATCAGAGGACTCTATCACAGGGAGACGACGACAAGTGCAGGTGCTTCATCAGTACTGAGGTCTTACTTGGTTGCACTCTGCCATACCGCGGCCGCGCTGCTGTACATGAAAATTAAACTTTTCGATCTGTACCAGGTTACAGCGGCTGCCAGTGCAGTTCTGGACCCTCTCCCCGTCTCTACGATGGCCACGCCTTAGGCAGTAGTCTGGTCCACTGATCTGTCCAACGGTCAGGCCGCGACTGAAACAGGGCATCAGATACATGTATGTGCACAGTTATACAACTGGTCTGAAAAATTTTAACTTGCCCCAAGACAATAAACTGAGAACCAATGTTAAGTCCAAATTATAACCTATTATGGATGTTTCATTTATACAAGTCTTAGATTTTAATCCAATATTTAAGAAAAAGACACACAAACACACTGTAGAAACTTAATCTGTACATTAAGATTATTTCAAAAGTAAAATGATAATATAGTTTAACTTAAAGTATTCTCAGTTTAAGGACTTGGGGCCAGGTTTTACATCAACAACTACTTCCTCTTTTGCTGGTCTGACAGATCAAACCAGGACCAATGTTATGTCCTCATAATGATGAAATAAAAAATATCATATACATATCGTCCTGAACACTTGTCTTGCATTATCAGGGGCCTACCTGAGCATCCTACAGCGGTGTTCCTGGAGCCTCTTTCCTGCTGCCTCCACATCACGGAGGTCTTTACTGCTCCATAATCTCTCTGCTGGGGCCGAGGCGCGGGGCCTACAGACAGAAAACAGTCCACGACTTACCAAAAAGTCAACACACCAACCATCATTGATCTTACAACAAGTTACCATTTTCATGCAACAAGCTGCTGAACTTTTTAGCAGCAATCATTCTACTACAGGTACATGTACATAATCATAGGTCTCCTTTTTACAATAAGACTCAAATTTGATAGCTCAACATTGACATACAATGTTACAAGTAGATAAGCATTTGTTTGGGATGGGCCAATGTCTGTACAAGATGAGATATCTGACACCTACCATAGTGTAGATATCAGATTTTCATTGTCAATGTATTCGGCCCACAATGCAGCCTCTCCACCCAGAACTTTCTTCTCATCAATCTGGTAACCTAGCAACCAATAAAAACAACAGGTTAGAATGGAAATACTTGTACATTAGGGATAATGATTTCAATTGGTGATAGCCCGGTAAACCAACAAATCAACAAGTCACACAGGTAACACATGTTGTTCATAATCTAATTCTGGTACCTACAAGTGTCATTATTTGTTTCTAACCAACAAAAATGTCAGCAAAGTTGACTTTACTTTGTTTATTCATGACTTTATTCATTCAATATCAAAACAAAGAGAGTCAAACTACTGCCCATTTCATTTCTTGGTTATAAACTTGCCCACCTTTTGCCCCAGATACTTAGAAGACTTACCCATGGAAGTGTCCGCTGGGTCACACATGTAGTACTTGGGCCACTTGGTGCCGTATTCAATGAGATCCAAGTACCAGCAGGTGGAGTACAGGGTGTGATAGCCCATGTCTATAGCTCTCTGTACATCGCCCATATCACCCTGCCAGATCTGGATAATGGTGTCATTGGGCAGCTGGGGAAAACACATAAAAAAGATTATCGTATTGATGCCAAATATGGGCACTGTTGTATAATATGCACCCAACCTTTTTGGGTCCAAAGTCCGCTGTAGTAAACATAAAATGAAATGTAGCTTCTAAAAATAATGAATTAGAATTGAATATTGACTTGGAGCTTTATACACGTTTGTGAAATATTTTTCCCATCCCTCTTCAATTTTTAGATTTTCCTCTCAGTCTACCCAAGCAATGGATTTACACAACCCTGTCCTCACCTGAATGTTGTTATTCATGATCACCTATGGATTTACACAACACTGTCCTCACCTGAATATTGTTATTCATGATCTCCTATGGATTTACACTGTCCTCACCTGAATGTTATGATTTACACAACACTGTCCTCACCTGAATGTTGTTATTCATGATCTCCTGCCACATGACCATTCTCACTCCATTTTTCCTGTTTCTAGCAATGTCCTTTATGTCCTGTGTTAGCCTATCATACAAATATATCAATATAATTTATGCTAAATCACTAGAATCTAAAACTACGTTCTTAACATTTCTCATGCTATGCAGGCACTATTTACATTTACTTAAATTAACTTAGAAATATCTTTAAAATAAAAAAATGGTTGGTCAATCTATTAATGGTTCCAAACTTTCATTATCTGAAGAAAGTTTACCTCTGTTCATAATACTCGAGGACTTTACGGATGTCGTAACTGTACATGTAGGGGTCCACATTCTGTAGATTGATTGGCTCGTTCGGTTTGCCATTCAACTGGTTCAGTAGCTTTAGAACATCTGGGTTGGAAGACCTAGTTAAAAAATCAAGAAATATCAATGCATGTATTAAAATGATTAAAATTTGAACATTTCAAAAATAATATGAGATTGGAAAATTCTTCACCACTCAGTTGAATACATTAAATACAATGAAGGAGAAAACTTACAAACAAGTCATGGTTACCTCTTTAGTTGGATACTTGATGGAGAGAAATTACAAACAAGTCACGGTTGGATACTTGATGAAGAAAACTTACAAACAAGTCATGGTTACCTCTTAGTTGGATACTTGATTGAGAAAACTTACAAACAAGTCATGGTTACCTCTTTAGTTGGATACTTGATTGAGAAAACTTACCAACAAGTCATAGGGACCTCATCACCTCCCATGTGAATGTACTGATCAGGAAAGACGTGTAGGACCTCATTGAACAGTGTCTTGAGGAAGCGGTAGGTGCTGTTTTTGCTGGGGTCCAGGGGACCGAGGTACCCACTTACTGGGTGGGCACCCTGGTAACACTGGGTCATGTGCTCAGGGTGACTCAAGCCCCAGGAGTAAGTGTGACCTGAAAATTGTCATGTCTATAGTGTAATCATCATATGTACATTCATTTTTTTTTAGTCGGAGTCATTGTATATTCATGGGCTTTAGTTGAGCAATCATCGAATACTCAATTCCTCGTTGACATCGTAGTCAGATATACACATATTTCAAAATGATATTCAAAACTTTCTATGCTTGCATTGTAATATATTAAAACCTCAAAATGAGGAACAATGGGAATATCATGTAAAGTCATAAACCTTTGATTCTCATCCATAATTGAAAGCATTGATTGATGCCTATAGAATATATTGATCTAACCTGGGGTATCAAATTCTGGCATCACACGTATTCCTCTCATTCTGGCATATTCAATGATATCAGCAATGTCCTCTGGAGTATACACAAAGCTGGGATGATAGGCACCCTACAGAATATTCATTATTAATCAAAGCAGTGTTGATGTGCATTGTGTTCCACTATATACTGTTTATCTTTGTTCTCCATATAATACAAAAGACCCATAGGCCACATCACTCACCTGTGTAAAACTCACTTCAACCTTAAGCATAGGTTAGTTAACAATCAATAATAAATCAACTGATCATTTTCCTAAACTTTACACAGTTAAAAATATATTAATAAGCATAAACATAATGCAATGTAGTAAAATGTAATTAGTTTTCTTATTCATCATTTGGCAAACAAGCATGGTGAGATTTTTACCCAAGCAATACATGTCCCCTACCAGTCTTCCATAACTAGGACGATCATCTGATCAGACAGAGACAACATCCTTGCTGTAGGGGTCAGCAGAATCACTAATGTTTCAGACCAAATCTTAAACAGGCAATTAAATGTAACAGAGTCAAATCTATCTCTGCTACCTCCCTGGGGATACTCAACAAGTTTCAATTCAATTCTCAAAAGTGTGAAAAATTATGTGCTCTTATTTATATTACAGTACAATTTAGTATGCTCCGACCATAGAAGATTAATTCTACAATATCTTCCTTCAATCTTACATGTTATGCAGTGAACGTCTGCACTAGGAAGTAAATCTAACTCTTAAGATGTAGACCCTACACCTTCCTTATGTCTATAAATATCTTGTATAAGATATATCACTTGTCTTTACTTCCCCTTCTCTCTATCAATGGTATAACAACTTAGTACACTTGAACATTAATTTTCTTAAGGACAACTATATTGACAAAAACTACTTAAAAAACACTTCAGTAATTCATGTGACATGTAATCTTATACATTCCAAAACTGACACTTAAAATCAGGAACTGTACCTAATCTATTCCAAATCTCTTATATCTCTTTTTCTTGATTTGGTCTGATGCAAATTCATATTGGAGTCTATGGTAATTTACAATAATATGCTGTCTATAAATTTTCCTGAAAATTTCTGAGAATTGGTTGGTAATTCTGATTATTGGTTAGCGAGTCTGAGTTTGTGGGCGAGTCTGAGTTTGTAGCCAAGTCTGAGTTTGTGGCCGAGTCTGAGAATTAGTGTTTGAGTCTCAAAGAATTAGCATACCTTTTCACTGAGCTCTGGGAAGGCCTTGCTTTGGTAAGGGAAGGACTGGTCGTCCACTATGTGCCAGTGCATCACATTCATCTTATTCTGGGCCATTCCCTCCTAGATAATAAAGAAGTAAAACATTGTACAGTGAGGGCAAGAAACAAGTAACAATACACGAAAGGTTATTTTCAAGTATTTTACAATCACTTGTGTAGCCCAGTATTCATGCACAGTTTGACAACATTAACTTATGGTTTATATCAATTATATTTTAGCTGAAAGTTTGTCAGGTGTTTCATACAATTGTTCACATAATTCTGTTTCAAGTGCCTGCATTCTACAAGTGTACTACCTATCAGATAGCTCTGACAATATACTAGAGTTGGCTGGATTTAACATGTAGCTAATAAATAGCCCGCATACCATCATAAACAGAATTTTGTACCAAACATACTCCCAAAGGAAAACCACTTATATAATCTGAAAAAAGCATCAATATTCGCTTTGATTCAGAATGATGCAAGAATATTGATCCGACTTTGGGCAAGAGATTGTGGCATGAACGGCAGGTCCCTAAATTTGAAGCCATTCAGTTTAGGCAACAATATCAATGATTTAGGAAGCCAGCTTTGATAATATGAGAGGATAATAGTTCTGTCCCAGACGGAGGTGACATGTGAGGTGATGGACACCAATAATGCATTGATTGTCACTGGATCAAACTGTAAATGCATTAACAATATTCACTGCAAGTGGGCCCTCCAGGGTCTCTCCTATCTTGTTGGAGAACAAACTGATGCCATTACAAAGCTAATTTTCTAAGGACATGAAGAATGAGACAGTTTCACTGAACAAAATACATTTCATTGTTGACATGTGCTGTATAACCAGGAAGTCATAGACAGAGGATGAGCTGGTTCCATTATATCTGTAAAACATACTTATATAAGTAGGAAAGAGTTGGATAGCACCTTCATTATGTACACGAGTCCCATCATGTAGGCCATGTGATTCATTGTTGTAGAGTTTAGAACATCTAAAGACTATCTGAAGTAAATTTGTACACATGGCTCTTGAATCATAGTGCAACAAACCCTATAAAAAATCCTATCTCTGTGATATTTTAAGTGTACATTGTATATTGTTGCAGTTTTATTGCTAGCTGAGCTCCAATCCTCATGCTACATAACTGGAGACATTGTCATCTACAGATTCCCTGATGATCACACACTAGCCTGACAACATGACCAATATTAGATTCAAGGTGCTTGAAAGTATTTGGTGTGGCAATTTTCTGCAAGTCATAGAAACATTTTAAAGATGTTAAACTGCTAAAATGGCCTTGACCTGTTTGATATTACCTTGAATCAAAGCATTAAAGCTAATATCACTAGACACTGTTGAAATGGTGACCCTCTAAAAGGGTTCTGCTTTTGGCAAAGGACATAGTTCTAAAGGGCTAATTTTGAAGAATAAGGTCCATTTAATATTAAGCTTGACTGGGTTGAAAATTTTTTTAAAAAAAAAGGCAACTGGCAAGGATTTCACAAGGATGGATTTTTTCACCTCAATCTCAAAAAAAATGTTCCCAACAAATGAAATTGGATGGATGGATGGACGGACAGACAGACAGACAGACAGACAGATTGATCACTAATGAGCGGCTGTAGAATGGGACCCTGATAAATTATCTTTCCAACTTATCCAAGGATCTAGGAAGTTGTTTACCATTATCAGACTTTTGAGCTGTTTATGTGAACCATCAAGTACCAAAGGACTATATGCGGTTTGGTTTTTTTTTTGCATTTCTCGCCCCAAAAATTAAAGTTCTATGACGTAATTTAAAAATAATGTAGAAGATAGGTAGTTGAAATCATATTAAAAGTAAGTGTGGAAAAGGTTATCACTAAAGGTGTAACGATACAGCGATATATCGATCATATTGATCGTGAGGGCCCACGATATGCGTGTCGTAGTGTGACATGTGCATCGTGATACACTGTATAAGATAATTTTCATTGACTTTCTAGAATAGATACATAGTATACATAACATGAAGAGATTTCAATTTAAGTTCGAAAGAATTTTTTCATTTTGTTCTAATCAATTAAATTCTATATCTCTATAGTTTGTTGATTGATTTTGCAAATAGTTGACATATTGTCTTAATGCAATACTATTTCTTACACAGGTAGGCAACATAAATACCAGTTTATTTATAGTTGACAACTATATCGTGATACATGATGTATTGCATTATTATATCATGATACGTATCATATCGTGAGGTAGCTGGCGATACTTAAGCCTAGTTATCACCAAGGATGAGCTGTTTTCCAATGATGTTCTATTATTCTGGTACAGTTAAAGGCGTTTATGTCCATTTGACAGTAATAAGAAAACCCTTCAATGACACTGAGAAGTTAATAGATAAAGTGAAACTGTCGGGGAGATTGTCTCTGAGCCTAGAGATGGTAAATGGCCCTCTACTTGTGTCAGGTGCGTGATGGATGGCACAGCACAACACCAACGTCTACCACTGATCAGAAATTTTCTTCACCTTATATCGGCTCTTTGTTAGGGTCAACAGACACTTGAGGGACTCAGAAGTATTGGATTTCCATTGCATAGCAGCGATGCTTTTCTTAAGTCATTAAATTGAATTATTGCTACAATTTTTACCCTTATCCAAACCTTTCTTATTAGAAGTCTTTTGAAAAAAGATAATTTAAAAATCGTTTAAAGAGATTTAGATACGTCCGGAGAAGATTTGTATTGTTTCCTGTATAAAACAAATTAGGTAAAAATATCTAGATAGATTTTATGAAAATTGTGGTCTTATTTACATTAATATAACAAGCAAAATCAATCCTTGGCAGCCACAAAGTCTTTAACTATTGCCTCGGTGTTTATACTACTCTACTCTCTAGAGAGGTATTTGACCAACAGAGGTCCCTATAATGTTGTTTTGTTGGCAGAAAGAATTAATCATTAGATGAAATTAATGACCCTTTACTCAATAAGATTCTTTCGTGGTTGACTTTATGTATTTTTTGTGGTCCTAGTTACGGTTTTCTGTTCATGTAAGAAATTACACATTTACATTGCACCTCTGACTTGCTTATCGAGCAGGGGACCAATGAATTGACAACCATAGGAACCATTGTATGGGCAGGACTATCAGCCTCAGCTAATCAACAATATCTGATGGAAAGAAGTCTGCTTTTTATGTCTACCTGGTACTTTTGTTCAAACTACAAAAACTTATTCATTTCTTTGTCCCAGATGTCAGAACAAAATGAAAGCAACGTAATCAGCTTCGATCTGTGAATTGTTACCTTAGTTATAATTATGCAACAGATTAAAACCTTGAAGGGCTGTATAGTTCAATATCATGTTCGCATCCAACTTAATTAGAGGCCATTGTAAACACGGGCTAACATAATAATGCCATCCCTTAGGATGAAAAGTTCAATGAACAGATAATAAGAATCATTTACAGAATGAAAATGCAACACAAAGAGAGACATGTTTATAGCACAAACTAAAATATTGATGAAATTGATGAAAAAAGTTCTGGATAATTGTTAAAGATTTTCAGTGTGAATTTTGCATGCTTCTTCATCTCATGTAAATAATTAATAGGCACTCGCGTGAGATTTGCATCACCTCAAACCTGTTAGAATTATTTTTTATATCCTGCCTTCAAAGCATCAGTGATATAGCATTGTTACTTACCAGTACATCATATATGACCTCTTTGAAAACATAATGCCGTGAAGAGTCAATGTGAATTCCTCGATGAGGGAATCGTGGGTAATCATTGATCACGGTATCTTTGATATACAGCTAGAAGTGAAAAAAGAAAAAAGAATTTTCAAATTTGAAAAGGCCATGATGTTTCACTTGAAAAGGAATTCTAAATGACTTTACAATATTTGTGTTTTTCCAGTTGTACATGTCTATGGTATTCGTTTTTACCAATTTTTTTTTTTTATTATTGATTAACTTCTCTCTTGAAGAAAATTTCTGATGTTCAGTTTAGGAACTTTTAATGTGATCGGGTTCATGTATTGACTACCTTTTTCCCCAATTGATTGTCTTATCTATTGAAGAAATTTTCTGACGTCCAATTTTGGAACATTTGGTGCAATTGGGTTCATGTATTTCAAGCCTATAAATATGGCCCTAAATAACCTCCCTGGGGTCTGTTTTTGTATCAATTATTCAGTGAATTGCTAAATCAGGACCTCATGGGTCCTTCTCCCATTTTTTACTTTGCTTGGACTGAGGTAATAGGTTGTGCACTAGCTGTAAAACTCATTGAATGACTTACCCATTTAAGTCTAGAATATATGTGTAGTATATCAGTGCACAACATTTTAAATTGAAAAGATGTTCATGATTTTGAGAGCTTAATAAGAATATTGAAATAACAAACATAAAAAAAACTACTATCAAACAAACCAGACATAATAGATTTGACTGCTTATGATAACCTTTCCACTGGATTTCCAAAATTGAGGGAAAGTGATCATGAATTTGAACTCTGCGTCTTTGACATTAACTTTGACTTTGTTGTGTGTTTGAGGATGAATTTGGTGTGTTTGATGATGATTTGATGATGAGTTTGACTCTGTTGCATGTTTTGATGACTTTGACTCTGTGTTTTATGATGAATTTGGACTCTGTGTGTTTGACGATGAATTTGACTCTTTGTTTGACGATGAATTTGACTCTGTGTGACGACTGACTCTGTTGCACGTTTGATGATGACCTGTCATGTGACCTACCACGTTGTCCGTCCCGCGGAACACCAGCTGACTGAATGTCTCAAGACCCCGCAGCGCACCCCACACCTCATTGGCCCAGATATAGGACCCTGACTTCTTCACAAACACATCATCTAAAATGACAGTTATATGATAGATTCTCATCTAAATATTCTAATATTATCACCAGAATAATGTCTAAAAGGTACATTTTATGATTAAAGTACAATGAAATGAAAATAAGTTATTGTTGTTCATTCAAATATTATACCAGATTCAAACTAGTGAAGATGCAAATCTTGTACAGATGTGTACTAGTTTCTGTTTAAATCTATTATTATTTGTTAAAACTAAATATAAGAGGCATTTTGCTTTATGCCCTAGTTTGTTTGAACTATTCCCTGAGTACCTATATCTATGACTGATATGTTTACCAAGTCACACGTATAAAGAATACAAAAAATTGAAGCATTGCATGCTGTCATTTGAGACTTAATTTCAGGTCAATAATTGTTAAATATGATCCCAAAGTCAACATCTGTGTGTTTCTACTCATCAGATGTCACTCAGGGGCTGACCCACTGGGGTATCACCAGGTAAAATATAGAACTATCTGTAGGGGGACACTGGGAACGCTCAATATCAACACAAAACACCCTTATTCATAACATGTTTGCCTCATTATGGGTTGGATATCACCTATTTAAGGAGGCTGAATGGTCAACAAATTACCCATCAGATCCACCTTAAATTTTTGGATATGGTTTGTTTGGCTATAAACTAATAATTAGAGAAGAAAAGTTTCATAGATTTCAGCTTTTAAATTTGAGTATTTTACTACATCTTTATATAGAGCTCTTCTTCTAAGGAGATCAATACAGTCTAAAAATGGCCATGACCATCCAGCACTCTTAATAATTTTTTTATACATGTATTTATAAACTGTGATGATGTCACAATGAATTTTACACATTATTGAAACGCTTAAGGTTTATTTTTTGCATAGAAAATCCTATAAAATAAGAATTCACACATGAAAACAGGATTTAAACACAATAGAAAGAATCTCTATTGATTTGTGATAGTATTTGATTTTTATCAAACGAGTTATGTGTTATTTATCCCCTTGCCAAGGCTTTGGGTTAAAAAAAAACCCCACAATTCATTTGATAAAAATCATATAATATCACAAGTCATGAGAGATCCTATATTTTTTCATTATAGTGACAAGCATATAATGAACACTAAACCGTTATGCATTTCCCGGGTTATGCATTGTGATCCATGGCTGGGGATACAATGCTAAAATATACTGTAGTCCCAACTTCTGTATAATCTAATAATCTTATGATATAACCAAAGCTTCAGCACTTCACATAAAGGAATTGGTGGGTGAAGATAAGAATGCTTCTTGCATAATTTACTCTCTAAGTGGGACAGTATCCTAAAACCACCTCAGGGAAAACAATTGTTGCTTTGAACTTTGATAATCTTAGATCACATTAAAAACTGAGGGGAAGGAAACTCCTTTCACAAAATCAATGAGAGAATTTTTCAATGTTGACACAAAATATGAATTACAAAACATCTGTTTCAACAGATATGCCACTACATGTATGAAAAGACTTTCCAAGAATTTAATTTTTAAACATCTTGCTACTTTTTCTTTTTAAATCCATATATGAAACTCTAAACCTTCGTCTGATAAAATCCTGTCTCTGATCTCCCATCATCAATTGACAATCACTAGACTGCTGTTAAAGCAATTTCTCATGCAAAACCTGCCAAACAAGGTTCTTGAGTCTAAAAAAAGGCACTCAAATTCAAAAAAGAATATTAAAATCCTGAATATTTTTGATAAAAAAATAAACTGAAAACTTAGATCTTTTTTGTCTACACATGGTGAAAATCTGCTTAAAGCACCAACAAAAGACACAAAAATATTGTAGACATCTTCTTTGTTAGAAGCTCAAACAAATTTCAAAAAATATTGCGTAAGTCATGAAATTCATTGGAGACATGTTCAAAAATGCAAGCTAGCCAAATTTCCCCATCATTCTTAAAGAAATATTCATATAAACTTGGCAGTGCACACTTTTTTAAAAGACCAAATTGCAATGCCCTGGCCATACCTGTTTAAATACTGAAATCAAGATCTATGACTACTTTCTAACATATAAAAGAGAAAAAAAATGGGTTATGACTGCTCTAGCTACACACAGACTTCTACCACAAAGTTTTACAAATGTACTCACAAGATTCGTCCATTTGATCGTTTGGGAACTTGGTGCAGGGTCTGCGGATTTTGATGTTGACGACCTGCACGGCCTCCGCTTTAACGTAGATGTCGTCGTTGTACTTGAGGCTGACATCTCGGATACTAGTTCCCTGCGCATGCTGTAGATTGCTGTACATATCCATTATTGTGTCCTCGATAATCATATCGCGATAACGTTCCACTGCCCTCTCTATGATATCACACGATTCCTTGACAATGTTAAATCGGAACTTATCCTTGTCGATTCGATACACTTTGTTAGCTTTTGCGACGTAATACTGCGGCATTGGCCAGGGCTCTCCTGTGGTGGCTTGAGGAGCCCTGCGGTTTTTCTGCTCTGGCATGACATACTGCTCGTAGTTGATCAGAAAGTCACTCCAATCCCACACAATCTTTAGACTATCCTTCATTCCTGGTCGCTGACTTTCAGCATTAACAGCAGGTTGAACAAAGCCATTGTTGTTGTTGTTGTTGTTGTTATTATTCATATTATTATAGTTATTATTGTTGGCATTATTAAAATTGTTATTGTTATTAAAATTGTTATTGTTATTCACCTGAAAGTTAGCATTATTCACATTGTTATTAGCATTATTGTTATATTGTTGCTGATTTTGGTTATTTGTTTCAACATTTCCGCGAGCGATCTCTTGATGCACATTATTTAAATTGTTTGCAACTTGATCATAAGAATTTGCATTGGCTGCAGGAACTTTCGAATTGTTTTGACTGTCTTGGCTTTGCAGTCCATTAATCTGATTGGCTGCTTGGTTTCCTTCTTTCACAACATTAGCTACCCCAATATTTTGATTATTTATGTCCCCTCCCACCACCACATTTTTTGCCTTGGGGTCGGCTGTAAAGACCTGAACTGGGATGCCCTCAATTTTATTCTGTTGGACATCCTGGATCATTTTCACTTGGGGAACACCCCTGTTTTGAGTGGTTTCTTTCAAGCTGTCCTCTTTGGCTTTTTTCACAATATCCTGCACATTGAACACAGGGTCTTTAATGTCTGCTGGGTTTGGTGCCCTAACGCCAGCATTGGGAATGTTCTCTTTTGGTACAGAGACATTGCGGTGCTTTTTGCGTTTGCGGCGTTTGGGAGCCTTGGTTACGCTGGCTACTCCCTGATTGGACAGTTTCTGGTCATTGTTTACCTTGTTGAGTTCACTGTCATGGATTCCATTCTGACCATTCAATACAGCATTCTGAGCTTGACCTCCTTGTAAAGCATTCACTGGAAAGAAACAAAAGTAATTCATAAACTTTTGATGCAGACTCACAGATTTTAGTAAAGCTATTTATTTTTAATCTTAACTATTTTATCTATTTATTTAATGTCTTATTTTACCATTACTGGTAAATATTTGACTTAAGTGAAATTTACTAACTCTTGCAAATAAGACAAAGAAATTAAAACTATGACTTGAAAACATAGTGAAAAATAAAGGATTTTCTAATGTTTTCTTAGACATCTCAATATACCGGGTACTTTGAATAACTGTAGATTCCTTATTTTATGCGAGTACTTAATTCCACAATTCACCCATTTTTCACTAAACCGCGAGAACATAAAATCGCAAATGCCGAATTTTAATCATAGTTTCATGTAGTTTACAAATGTCCGAAAAATAAAACCAAGATTTTAAAATACGTGAGATGTGCTTCTCGCGATTTTACGCGGATATTAATTCCTCGCTTTTAATTAGGAATTTACAGTATACAGTGTCCATGATCACATACTTCTAGAGCCAAATGTTTGTAAATTCAAGGTCTATTGATTTTCCAAGACTTACCGTAAGCATTTCAGTGAATTATTGTTAATTCTCCTTTGCTTAAAATCCCAGATATCAAACCTTCCCAGAAACTGGGTTTTACTTGACCTTTGGGAAGGACTGATTACTTCACTTAGAAGTGCTTCTTGTGGTAAAATATTTGATTCATTACACTTTTTGAGTGATATACTCTTACCAAATATTCTTGTTCAGGTGTGGGGGGGGGGGGGGGGGGGGGGGGGGGTCAAATAATAAATTTAAAATTACCTTGACCCTGTTGGATTGGATCACAGGTGACCTTGATAAGTAAGATGGTCGTACTGAGCAAGGGAAAAAATAACTTCATCTTAGTCGTGTGGCTTCATGGATCTGAGTTAGCTACAAGAACATAAAATAACTCTCATATGAATATGTTAAACACTCCTTAATACATAAAATCATTCATAAATACATAAAATCACTACAAAATACATCAAGTTCACTTTCGTTACACATAAAACTACCATAAACACACAATACATAATCAAAATGTACTACATTTCCTATATAGCTGCTTCCAATGGGTGAAACTAGCTACAGATACACAAGAATCATTCAATACATGTACTTATAACTATTTCAATTATTCAATACATGTACTAAATATGCTCTGTACACACAGATACACAGCAACTTGCAATGACCTGAACTTGCAACTATGAGATATACAGTCAGATCAAATATTCATTGAGATCGTTTTCACATGATTTCATTTGAAACAGCTGAGGTATTGAAGCCATAAAACAAGTGAACACCTTCTTGCTGACATTTTATGGCCGGTTCAGCTGGTAATTATGAAAGCAATATAGCAAGTACTATAATAACTACACTACTCAACCGATCATAAATGTAATACAAAATTGATTGACATTGAGGAATCTAGTATGCAATACGAATTTGAATTTTAAAATGCATTCCATCAAAAGGATGCTCTGCATAGAATTAAAACAGCACTGAAGGAGACAAGATCCCTGCTCATTCATCAACCTGGGGGTTTTATTGGTGCTTTCGATAGGTAAACAGGTCTGTCGACTGTGAAATGCATCAGAAATGCATGTGTAATTCATAAACTAATGAACCAAAAAGACATAAGGTGCAATAACACGTATGTATAATAAGTAAACCGTTGTAAGCTGTGTAATCAATAGGAAAGCTGTCTGTTGTACGTTAACATATTTAACTGATTATAACTGACACTGAAAGTTTATAATCAGGCTAGAAGTTGGCCAAAGTTAAATAATTACCAGGTAAACTAATTTAAAGTACACAGACAGCCCTTTTTAAAACAAAGGGTTATGGATTTTAATCACAGAAGTACACATACACAAGAGAATAGAGGTTTAATTTTACACAGACCTACATTTCATAAACCTTGTCCTAACCAAATAAACAAACATACATGTACAACACACACTTCTTGCTTTTATACTTCATTAATGTTTTAATCCATTTGTTGAAACCATATCATAAACTACCCTCTTTCTTTATTTCAATACCAAGAAACTGAATTTCAAACGTTTACAGAACACAAATTTGTAAAATATCTATGTAACAAATATGTTTCTTGAATGTTCAGGATATGACTAGACAGAGATGTTTAACTAAAAAAACTGAACTTTATTTATTTTACAACTGATAACTACCATCTGACATCATGCATAGCCAAAACACTTACCGGTAAATCCTATCTGATACCCCAATATCACAGACTGCCATAATGGGAGATCATACATGACTGACCAACACTCTACCTTGCACAAGATGCAAATCTAAATAAGTAACACCCCGTGATTGTCTACTGAATTAAAATGATTTTCTGAAACCCTGCACAAATAATAAAACTGCCAAATTTGCATGAAATGCAGCATTTGGACAGCCAGGTATTTTGCCAGTGAGAATAATTAATAAGTACCTGTAAACAAATTTAAAATTTTAGCTAGGGATGAATATTAGTTTTTTTCCATGAAAGAGATTTCAAATATGATGATTACTTACCTAATTATATAGAAATTAGCAATTTCAAGCACAGTCACTGGAAAATAGGGAATCAATTTATCAAAATTTACATCTAATGCTTGCTCTTATGGCCTAGTCACTGATGATGCCTTGCATGAGGAAGTTATGATTCAGAAATGTTGACTAGTAAAACGTATAATTTGTGGATTGTTTTCACTCCATATAGTACATGACAAACTGTCATGACAAAAATTTACAAGCACCTGCTCCCAAATTGCTCTTAGGAACATGAACTTACTTCATAAGAGAAAGTTAGAGCACCAGTACACTGTTCAAAGTTCACAAATTACATCCAATGATCCTCCAGTATGAGCGGTTATCCTTGGTGAAATTCAATAACCAACATACTGGTTAAAATACATCTCCAGTAACGTGTCACTCGCACTGTAACCCGATTCTCCGGCGACGATGCATCAAAGTAAAAGCGAGATGGCTGCTAGATCAGACAAACAATGACCTCGGAGGGTTACGTATAAAACATACTTGTTTAAGTGATACACAATAAAAACAAGGAATTACAACCCACAAATAACAATTAATTCCTCTATCTCTTCTCCCTGACTGACAACACACCACTAAACTGTCCTCAATTTCCCTTATTAATATAATTTCCTTATAAACCTCGATCAGTGTAGAATTCTCCACATTATGCTAAATAATTGGTTAATTACAAAAACAAACATTTCTACATACGCAATTTCTTTTTCGAAACAACTCGGCATTCTCATGCTGCGTTGCTTTTAATTCAATTAAGCATGAAAACAGAGTTGTCCATTACCCACAGCAAATCTTTTGTGTGTCAATATTATCTCAACCTTTCACTTCATTAAGATCTTAGTTCACAAACAACATGCCACTTGTTTCTTTGGTTCAGTATTTCATGTATCAATGTATTTGGGGAGAGTTAATGAGAATATCCAGTTTTAAAAGTACAGAGCTAGCTTAAACTTCATTAAAAGCCAAACTCTATTAAAGCCAAAAAATGTATCACATTTTTGTACTAGTCTCACTGATAGGTAATAAATTGCCCCCATTATGATTTCAGGTTTTGAATGGAGTATTATGTTGCATCCCTCTGTAGTTTTTTACGTTACATTCCAAATCTTTCATGCATTTCACTATTCAAAAGTGTCTTCTCAAGTTTACGAACATGCATATTAGAAACAGACAGTAGCAATGTCTTATCAAGGATAATAAATTAATCAGCATTTCTGTTAGTTCGATAGCCAATGTCAAATACAATATCATGAGTTAATCATTCTCTCAATGACCTGTCTTATCAACAGCAGAATTTACATGGATTATCTGCAGTATTGATCCTAATTCTCAAATACACATGAAAATAATATGATGGCCTTACTAACTCCATATAAAGAAGGTATATATCACATACCTACTTTAAAAATCCATGTGGCACTGACAATAGCCTATAATAGCACAGTAGCAGTGACAGTAAGTGTACCAGTGAAATACTGAGTCTGTCCCCAGAGCCGGCAATTAAGATAACCCACTTCGACTGTTTGTTTATAACTTAGTTTTAGTACTACATGTACACAGATGACCAGATGACATAGATATGTGTAAACTGTTTCCTGGAGGAGCTGATTGAGCCCCCAGTTAAGTTGGAATGTAGAGGCACCAGTAATACAATGTCCCAAGCAGTCTTCCTTTCAAATTTAGCACAACACTTTCAAAATGGATCAACTTTCAACCAGATGTATAATCTAACTCCTAGATCAAATCAGCATCACTAATCACATACCTTGCAGATTCCTGGAATAACTCACCGAGGATGAGTAGCCATAGTGTACAAGTCACTGAGCCGTGTCCACTATAAATGTGGGTCCCTATCTTACATCCGACAGTCTCATGAATTAAAGGGCCTTCAGATTTCCATGTCAACCAGTTTTAAATGTCCAGATCTCGTGTGTTTTCCTGAGGGCAAAACTAAAAGTTGTATGACCTCTTTCGGTTTGTCTATTCTAGCTAAACAGTGATATTTAAACAGTCCCTCATTTAGGCAGTGTGTTCTCTCGAGTCTCAACCTTGTAGTCTATAGATTTAAAAAATCTGGCCTGAAATAGCACCTCTCCATACCAGCTATTAATCTGCCACTATACTAGACCCACCAAAAAAGACAAATCAAAATAATTGATTCCATCCATATAGTGATAGAGCAAGCATGCACTCTATGTTTCCTCAAAAAAACAGCCAGGAAACACCCAATATTTGCTCCAACACATCAATTTTTAAAAAGAAGATGATCTTCTAGACATCAAATCTACATAAATATGTTGTCATTAGGATAATTTGCTTTTACACACTTATTTTCTATCTTTAACCTTTTTTAAGGCTCTCTTTAGAACTTTGATTAGAAGAGGGGGGGGGGGGGGGGGGGGCAAAATATGCATAATACCTCATGTTGTCCTTTGATACATGTATTTGCTAGTATTTATTTCATCTTTTCTTGAATTCTCATTTTTAAAAATGATTTTGGGTAAGTATTGCACAACATGTATTTCTATAACTCCTTCTATAAAATACTTAAACAATCAGTGACATACCAGTATTCAGTTCACTATCCGTGACATATCATGCCTCTATATAATTCTCTATTTCATTGCTACTCAATTTATTCATAGCCAAGGTTTTCCTTGAAACCATAATGAATGTAAAGTTATTTCTTCTTAAATTTTCATTACTACAGGCATTCTGTTCTTTCACTTGAGTCTTAAAAATATTTTAAAATGTGTTTTAAAAGTATCAAAGTACAATGTATCGTGTAATATTCAGTGACTCACAAAAATGGAAAGGTAGTTCAGACTCAAGTATTTGCAGTTTAAACATTGATTTCAACTAATATTGGCTTAAATACAAAAACACTAGCTAGTAACTGTGAACAAACATTTTTCCTGCTGTAGTTGTGAACCCAGTGTTATATTAACACAGAGATCAAACAAATAGGTACTCAGGTAACATACATGGTCTGACAGGCATCGTACAGGGACTGACTAGCTATGTATGTAACACAGGTACCTACTCACTGGAAAGCTGTTGTTTTAGACCCACTCTGTTCCACAGATGGGCTTTTTAACCCACTGGGCCTATTTCTGACAGTTGTAATTCATTAAGTTACTACTACGACTATGCATATATCCATCATCTCTGTTTTGTGCACAATTGTATGCTACAGCTCCAGGTTAACAGGTAAAAGTTTCCCATTAAACATCCAAACCTGCTTGATATGCTTTATCTATTCATTAGGATTCCTAGCTTTTCAGTAACTCACTGATGCCCTTCCTCTCCAATTCGGAAACATGCATCGTATTAAGTAAAATCATAAAAAAAATTGAGAAAACTCGTAAAACTGAATAACTTTCAAATATTATTCTTGTTCCATCTTAAAAGAAAACATCCACTCAATTGCTTGGGGGTAACAACACGACATAGATGGAGTAAATAAGCCTCATAAAATTTTCCACATGGTTTGATTTTCATGAAATCATAAAATCATTAGTATGGTAGAATCCATATCAGATTTTGGTATATTAAACTATTCGCTGCATTACCGCCAAGGAGATCAGAGTTCAAGCAAAAAAATATTAGTTGCTTTGATATAAAAGGCTAGTTTATAGGAACTGAAGTATGCCAACAACAGCTTCAGTGGGTTGGATGTTTGACCTTCAAGAAAAAATTTAAATGAAAGCTCGGTGTTGTAACATACTTCCAAGGTCGGTTAGTTGTACAAAAAATTGTTAATCTGGCTCCACTGTCACCAACTTTCCTCGGGTCAATACTCAAGTCTGAGTATTTACCTCAAATATATGCACTTTTCTTAATAATTTTCTTTTTTAAGAATCATAGTTGAGGTCCTAGTTGAGTGGTTTGATGATGGCAAGGCCTGGACGATCTACCATAATATGAATCTAAAGTGATGGCCCACTGTGTATTGGAGCTAGAGTTAACAAGTTTAGTTAGATATCAGCAAAAGAGAGAAAATAACAGGGTTTTTGGGGTTTTTTTTTTTTAATATTCAAGCATTTTTTCATCATTATAACCTTTATTACATGAACCTTAACACTTCACTATACCTTAACATGCAAATATTCCGTCCATGCTATGGACACTCAACTCTATAATTACCGCCTACACATCAATCTGATCAACATTAGAGCAATAGAACTGAACTCTAGTTTGTTGGATTCACCTATTATACAATAATTAAAGAAGAATCTACCAGGATCTCATTTCTTGTGAATGACAAGAAACAGGGATATGCATTATCCTTCCAAGATTGGCATGTGTGTATACAACTAATACTTGTTACCTTAAAACAGGATAAGTTTGGAATAATGTGAATGTTTATTTTTGCAAAACCTGGTAGCAATATCCCTCTACATTCTGCTGTGTAACTAGGAAGGCTGTAATCTCTTATCACAGATCAGGGGAGCATTGCTTCAGCCACTGAGTGGTCTGCTTACACCGGGGTAAGAGAAGATTTGGACCAAACAACTATCATGCCATGTTATACTGCATTAAACCTGAAAAACTTTTCCCAAAACAAGTTGTAGCTTGAAAGCAAATGGCTCTGGTTTGTCTAACAGTGAACTGATCCGCTACTCCTTGAGGTGCCTCCCACGTAATGAGTTTTGTCCACAGATCCAAACATGGTTTTAAAGAATTTTTCTACTTAATGCATTCAATGAAATTGCAACAATCACACAACACAACTAATGTAAGAATCTCTGAGAAAAGTGATAAATTCTTGCAAAAGCTAAAGTGCAAGATTAAACATCTCAATAACTGTTTAAACAGGGCAGCTGGCAAAACATAAACTACATCTTGTAGTCATATCATTACCTCCGTATCCTGAGAGATGTTACAAGTACTAGTCTTCTAGCTGTGACTAAAGACCAATCACTTAAACGACAAGTGACAACAAAGTTCAGAAATCAAGTAGAGTCTTAATTATATCCTACGCAAACACTTTCCATTGCGGGGGAGAATAACATTTCATAGAAAGGTTATTTTAAAGTCACTATTACTGTAGAACTGCCATTAACCACCACAGATAACATGATAACAAGATGGCCTACAAAAATGCAGGTCACAATTACCTGGACTAGTATTAAGACTGGAGTAGAATAATCACCCCTACCTGATCACTCTCTGTAGCTTCAGAGCATCTGATACTAGTGGCTGTAAACACTGTCCCCCTACCATGATGACAATAAACCAGTCCTAGTGTCAAGGTGTACAGCTGTGGGGGCAGGGAGTACTAGGGACAAAGAATTCATAACCTCTCAGGGACTGGGGACAGAGGGTATTAGGGACAGAGAATGCATTGCCTCTTGGAGACGGGGACAGGGAGTATCAGGGACAGAGAATGCACTACCTCTTAGAGACCGGGCCTGTGACAGTCTGGACAGTATGGATGGCACTAGCTGGCTGATCTCACAGACAAAGGGACATTGTTTCTGACAAACATACAAGAGACAGGGACATTGTCTTTGACAAACACAAAGGCGACCCTTAATCTACTGTACTGGAGTATGGGAAGTCAACTTTTATTTCTTTCACAACCGAAAGATTCAGTGTGTTTGCCATTTACCAGTACTCTTTCTAATAAATTTTGTATCATTACATTAAGATTTACCTAATAAGATTAAGATATAATAAAACACCAAAAAGAGCTATTATTTTATAAGAAATAGATAAAATTATTTGAATTAAGGTGGTATTGGACACCTCCATGTTGTGACGTACTACATGTATTTATCGAATAAAAACAATAAAATCATGATAATAAATAGGTTCTCTCCAGAAATTGTCACCTAACATCGTAGCATAGTGGGTTAGAGGATTCACTACGAATCTGTAAGTCATGAGTTCTAATCCCGGTGGGGATTTTGATATTTTTACATTTTAAAAAAATTTTAAAATGTATTTTTTGGATAAATATTGTAAAATTTGAAAATTCTAAACTGATGAAAGTATTTTAATTATAATGTACTTTAATCCACATTATTATCGACAGATGTCCCATACCACCTTAAAATGAAACCAAACCACACAAAACAGTAGATCTGTAGGAAAAAATAAACACCAACGAAATCTATGTGGAAAACCCCAAATAATACTGTGGAATCATTTAAATTCATGGGGGCCAATTTTCGTGGATTGAGGGTTTTTTGCTTATTCATGGGGATGTAATTTCGTGGATGCGTCAGTTTTCAGCTTCAGTAGGAAAACTCTTTCAAATTTTTTTTTGTCAAGGATGTAAATTCATGGGGGAGGGCTACCCACTAATACCATGAAAATTGAGCCACCACGAATTCTAATGATTCTACAGTATAGAAAAAAATTTTTAAAAGAGCTTTGTTAACTTGTATTAGAAAACTGTCACATACTAAACAATAACAATTAACTTTAAAACTTCTAAACAATGACCATTAACATAAAAACTTGTAAATTAGGAAAACTTAGACATTTACCAATTGTTGAGAGTTAGGCCCAGGAAGTAGATAATAACAGAGAAGGGCCATTTACACTGCTCCCTAAGAACTGCTTCACGCTTACATATCAATGTTCTACATGTACAGCCAAATAATGTACATATTGTGGTCACTATCAGATTGTGTACCTCACAGCTGAACTCTCATATGTACCTCTAGCATCCCCTTTCTATTCCACTGATGTTGTGCCTCTTCTTGGCATATATTTACTGCAAGAGCATGGAATCTACCCTTTATTCTGCCCCTCTCACTGACTGCATTCGTCTTGTACTCTACACCACTACCAAAGACCCCAGAACTATAACCTGCACTATAGGTACACAAGAGTCCACAAAAATCATGTACTTACCAAGTACATGTACAGGTATTAGATAAACACAATTATCTTAATCTGATCAGAGTAACTTCTCGGTAACTCTACAGTACAAATAAACAAACTGAAATGCAGTTCAACTGAACTATCAATCCAATTGATTTTTAAGATAAAATGGCAGAAACCAGCCCTTCATCAGCATTGATTAAGCCCAACTTATCGCATGTACCTAGATCTCTGTGAACACGAAGGGAAATCAAACCAGGAAGACCGAGTCAATGCTTCCTGGATGATGCAGCGAGATTCTGCAGATCAGGCTAACTGACTAAGTCTTTTACCTGTGCTAAACACATTACTGAAAGCTCTGCTAGTATTCAGTCTGTATTCAGTAATCAGTCTGACCTTTGTATACAAGTAAGCAGCAAAGTTCACACTAACCTCTCATTGATTCAAACATATAAAATATAATGACCCTTCATTTTTCAAATCACTTGAAATATGAATCATTCCTGTTGTTAAAGGAAGTGGAAATTATTTGGCTCTGAGAGCTGACACACTCCATCTGCATTAGTTTACAGATTGATACTATATATCTCTATGCATGGCCACTTCATCTACATTTTTTTTTACTGTCTGATAACAAGTATTTTAAAATAATAAGTTGGCCTTTCAGAGGAGACCCTATACACATGAAAATCATAACAGATTGAGAATTTGAGATATTGACATTTTTTCGATCATCCCTCATTATTCATTTATAAAGTAAGCACAGGCACCTATAGAAGTCTGATTTTGTTTATGAAAGTATCAAATAAATTTCCATGCATACTAATAATCCTAGAAAGTTATACGTTTAAACCAAAAATTACGCTCAAAGATTAAACTTTTTTCCAGAGATATAAAAATCTAAATTAGATATTAAAAATAATTTCTTTTGAGTTACACAGAAATTACAAGGTGTATGTGCAATGGAAGTGTGAACAGAAAGAATCTTTTAATTTATGCCCCCCCCCCCCCTTTTATTTTAGTTCCTATCAAATCCATCATTTACTTCAACTGTGTAAAAAATATTGTACACATTTGTTTTTGATTAGACAAAACACTTCTTAAATTAAATTAAGTTATAGCAAATGCCAAAGTTTATTTTTATGTACCCGTCTCAACATCTAGACAAGTCTTTACAAGTAGCAAATCACTTTGTTACCTTTTTAAAAATTCATGAATTCCTCTCAAGAACCTCTGTTCCATAACATGTTTTGTACATCTAACATTTAATTCATAGAAAACTACTACCAGTACAGTGCTTGTCAATTTAGATATACAAAATTAAACCATCATTTCTCAGAACCCATATAATATGCTCTAGGACTCTACCAAGCAGCTTTAGATGGAGTAATTACACTCTGACGTGACAGGTGTAACAACAAAAGACTACCAGCCAAATTCTCCATTAATATAAAGGTGCAGACAAATAAACTCACATAAAAAATACAATACAAAAATCAATGTGCACTGTTTAGAAATTTTAAATTTTTATGACTGAACAAATACATTACTTGACATCACATGGGAATGAAGTTCACCTTTTCTATATGTACTATTCTTATGTATAAAAACAATGTGTAACAACTCCAGATAAACTCAAAATTTTAATGCATAGAAAGCAATGTTCAGAATATTTCTATTTCCATCCTGAAGCACTTTAACTTCTGAAGTAAACAAAAGACTGTTAAGAGAGAAAATAAAGGTCTGAGTCTGTGCCAAACACAATGTTATAATTTAGGAGCAATTACCATATGACCATAAGCCTTCATACATGTACATCTAACATTATCCTACAATCTTCACTACAAGGACACTTGTAAAACACACATATTTACTGACTATTACATGGAGAAGATTAAATGGATTTATGTTGAAATTAGAAAGCAACAAAGAAATCAACCAATCACTGCTCTAGAATCAATCTGGTTCCTGGTCGACCTACTGATTGTACACATGAATGATTCCTGTCTATCTATCATAACTCTGACCTTGTCTCTCTAAAAGCCCACTGCATGTCCTCGGCTGACACAAACAAAGTCTGCTGATTTTTGTAAGGATTCGATCATAGAGTTATCTCCCTTGGCATTCGCACGGCCACCCCGGTCCCTTCAGTAACACCATTAACACCTGTCAGTCACACCAGTAGCAGGAAACCCAGAACACTGACTCTGACTACAATATCTACTTCTTGGGTTTAGTGTGAACTTTGAAATGTTCTGAGCTCTAATAATAACTACAGTCTGAGAGATAACCTTGGGGTCATCTATCAATTTCAGATCACCCCACTCACACCGACTGTCAAATGTTACGTAACTTTCTGAATTTCATTTATCACTACTCTAAGAGATGCTAAGTGTTTCCTACATATATTAAATATAATTTGTCAGGTATAAAGTTTGAATTAATAGCCTTACACTCATTGACAGGCCAGTGTTGTCAGTCAAAGCAGAGTTAGGAGAGAAGGTCTATGTATAAAACTATTCAGAGATAAGAGGTTTACCTATAAACTCTGGTCTTGATACATGCATGCGGACACATATCGTATACATTGTATATCTATGACTATTTATCAAAATAATTTGACATTTCAGCAGAAAATTTTCTGCTTTTATATAAGGTCTGTATATATGAAGGGTCATTGTGACAATTATTCTTCTTCTCATACCACATTGACTCTTGGTCCTGTATAGTTTATATTGTAGTTAAGACATACCATATACTTACTTTGTCTCCTCCAACTCCCTCCGCCCTCCCCTTTCTTTTTCACTACACATTATTATCAATGCCACCCAACCTTAGCTTTACTGAAATTATATTTCTAGCTTAAAATCAATACCTTTCAAATTTTGAGATTTTTAAAAAGTACAGTATTACCATTATACCAGAGCACCGATAGCCTCCCAGATGTTGTCATATGCTTTTTGTAAAATGGATTTATTGGAAAATTACTAATACAATCTTGATAAATACAAATTCATCACTTTCCAATCACTGAAAAATAACAATATTGCCTTTAGGTAGATACATTATGTATAATCAAAGTTATTTCTAGAGAAATGCATTTCACAAAATAAAGGCCACAGCTGTTAACAAGAAATGGAAAATTCTACACCACTGGCAAAAATATCTTGTGCAATGTAGAATAATCATTTTGCTTGGTCAATATATCTTGATTTTCTTTTTCCTGATCATAATCATATGGTGAAGCTGTATTTTCCCATTGGTAAGATGTATAGATCAAATATTAAAATGGTGTCACAGACAGCTAGTCAGTGAACATGTCACACTTCATGTGTATTATTCTCAAGTCATTTTTTCAAGCATCTATAAGCCTATGCAGTATCAGATTATGAAATTTGTTGCATAGGAAATTCTTAAACCCCGGTCAGTTAAGATTTTTAAGTTTGAAAGATATTTATAAAAAGAAAATACCCTGGTAATCAAACAAGCATTACAGTATGACACATTTATATAACAGTTATATATGCAATTATTGTATCTCTTTCATTGATGGAGGGAAAAGGGGGTGAAGACATGTAGGTCTGCACTATCCAACTCCATTTCATGATACACAATTTTTCAAATACTGGTACTAATAATATGTATTATTTAAACATAGCATTAATAATTTATCTCATTCAGACTTTACGTCCCCTGCAGCTATATAATCTTGATTTACACATCCTAGAATCAATGCAAGGCATTGTTTTATATTTTAATAATGAAAATATGCAAAAAGTGTTTTTATTCTATCATTTCATAATTATAAATTACCACATACCAGTACATCGTGAGTTGAAATTTTTTATCTTATCAACCTATAATTTCTAAAGTTACCTTACCTCTAAAAATAAATCAAATCGAACAATGAAGTTGACAAAACTTGTTATAGTTCCAAGCTTTCCCCAAACCACATGACCTAATTTATGCAGAAATAAATCTAAACATGCCATATAGAGTAGGAACAAACAACAAGTGTGTTTTGCTGATACCATATAGCAAAAGGACAAATCGTTCCATGAGTTATAGAATGAAAGAAATAAACTACAACTATGTTTGTTTTTCAAAATTGGATTTCAGCAATTAAATTTGAAAATGCTTAACAAAATAAACATAAACTGTAACATATCATTATGCAACCTTTGCTTATTTTCTCGTTTACAATTTTATACATACATATCAAAATGGAGATTTCAACTCCATTAATTAATATTGAAAACCTGTAAGCTTCTTACATGTTCTTTAATTTGGATTTAATTAAGAAATAAACAGCAATGTTAAAAAGTTTACTGGGATTTGAACTTGGTTCATCATGTGATTAAATCTTGTGAAGACTGAAGGTTTTATTACTTATCTTTACATTTGTGACATGTTTTTATGTCCAACCGTCAATCCATAAGCTTGTGCACTGATCATTGTGACATTAATTTTTAACATTGTGACCTTTTAGCCCATTAAGAAGTTCACCCAGAAATGAACTTTTTGCTTTTCTATAGGTTCATATAAGGAATCATATTTTCAAATGTAAATACTCTTTTATCAGTTTATATAGAAATCAGTAATAATGAAAACTGGTTTCTTTGTACATAACATTTGGTCTTAGTTTGACATACATGAATACTTTAAGAACTGGTGATTCAGGAGCCTTTCTTACATACATAGTCAATATTTTGATTGTCATGTTTTAGCGTATTTAATTAATATATTGAAACTTTCTTCATTGTATAGAGTTTGGTCTTCACATGCATAAACTGGATACATTTATGTTTCCAACACAATTAGTGTTTAAATACTAAAATCATTTTTTGGTTCCAAAAATTTACCTTGAACAATAACTACAGAACTGAATTCTGTCATAAAATAATAAATTCATTTTTATAATTGTAAATATATAGTATCAATAAAAAGAACAGAAGCATTAAACTGAAAGAATAACTAAGCACATTTGATTATACAGATGTTAATTTCAGGATGCGTATTTGAAAAATAAACAATACATTTATTTTAATAAACACGTATTCTTAAAATACTCTGTAAAAGATGACAAAAAAGGGATTGAATATAGTAATTATTCTATCAATTACTATAAGTTTCTGCTAGATCACAGTACTGGCACTGTCAGATGAACATTCCTGTGCCGTGTGCGTATGTAGTATTGTGAGGGTTTACCAACTTGGCGCATTAGATAAATTAAATGAGCAGAATACATATTGTACAATTAATTTCTAATAATTCTTCAGAACTGCTCTTAAAGCATCTATCTACCGGAGTCTTACCTCAATACCTGTGCCTGGTCTAATCGTCTCGATAGTGCCCCATAATCCGGAAGTAAACATAAATTGATGGCGCCCTCTATGAAAATTTAAAATCATGTGGATGACATAATTTTTCCCGGATCGGTCGAAGACTGTCAGGTGCCCAACGATGCATTAAATTTAATTTGCGTCTTCTTTTTAGAAAACTCGGATTTATTGCATCACTGAATTTAGTACAGGAATGGAGAATGACCAAAACTTAAATCAGAGTCCCGAAAGTACTCAGAGACATTCTATTGAAGGGGGGGGGGGGGGGGGAGTCAGAATGAAATCAAGTGCAAGGCATTATAATATTCAATGTACCCAAACTGAAACTCAAGGAAAACTTTGCTAGGATGCCTTTTGTTAATACTGCAGTGCTGGCGACGATTTTTTGTTTGTTAGATTTTACAGCGCTAAATATCTTTTTGTACGATTCACTTGGGAGCACTTTTGCAATAGTGTATGGTGATAGGTAGTATTTAGTGGTAGAAACAGAAACTTGTCCAACAAAGTGACCGTGATGCCTCCGATTTGCGCATGTCCGCTATTCTCGGTGCTATTTTTTTTTTTCAACAACTTGAAATGCTTTCTTTGGCATCTTGCGGGTGTGAAGGCAGGTAGCATGGCAAAAAAAAAATCTGCAATGATATTTCTGCAATGATTGCTACCTTCATATCCTGTATGAACACCAAAGAAAACATTTTACTGTTTCACATCTATATCTGAATTGCTCATCGTGCAAGTCTGCGGAGTTCTTGCTCTCTATGGATCAAGAAACAATCCAAGCAAATTCAACACTAAAAGTCCAAAAATTACATCAATGAACGACGTCAACTTTAGCTAGTGCTACTTGAACAAAAATCAACATTTAATTGGCTAAACAAATCATTTGAAAGCATTTAAAAAGTAAAGGGAAATGCGTATCATATTCATGCGCAGACAGGTCGTTTTACTAGATTTTCGTCTTTTCAATTTCTATATGTATTACAATCAATTATATTTAGGAAAAATATGGATGTAAAGGTGGATATATAGAAATGTATATTAAAAGATACACTAGTTTAGATCCAGTATACGATATATAACGCGCTTTTATTCTTTATACGAGTTAACTAAAGAATACTGTAATATCCAAAGATAAAAAGTAGTGTGGGGTTTTTTTTTTGTATTATTTAGGTTAATGGTTGCGCTTGTTGCATAAAAAAAAAAATACATGACCCGCTGCATGACGCGGGTTAATAGATCTATCAATAAGTTACCCATTACTTCCATTCAATAACTTCAATTAAGATTTGTATAGGCATAAACAATTATTAAGTAAAGAAAAGACCACATCATTCTGGCTTTTTTATTTTGAATGTTTTTCTATATTCTTCTTTTTCTGGGTTTCAATAAAATATTTCTAAAAAGGAATGATGTACCATCTACCCATCTTTTCACTGTTAATTGATACATAAATTCAGATCTTACTGAATAGTGACTAAACCATTCAGATACACGTACTAGCACTGCAAGGGATTATTCTGAATCAGGAAGACATTCGGTGAAAATTCATGCAACACTTTAAAGCCTAAATGTGACTTGATGATTAGCGAAAGCCGTTAACTTGTCATAAAATGTGTTATTTATATATTAGGAGGAATACCGACATATAAATCATTAAAAATGTATTTTTGAAACTTGGCTCAGGTCAAACTCAATATGGACAGGAAAGATCGTCATATCAAAGTAAATAATTCCAACCTACTTGATCAAATTCCAATATCACAATCCATAATTTAAACTTACTCGATCAAATCAAATTCATGATATATCTTATTCAGGGGAGGGGGGGGGGGCGCAGTAATTGAAATAAAATTAAATCTACAAGTAGTATTCGTTATGAATTTAATTCGTTCTAATAAAAAAAAAATCCCTTATGTCTTATTCCAATAAAATGCAAATATATTTTTAGCGCAAAAGTATTTGTACTGTCAATCAAAACTGTGGTTATTGATTGTACTCAGATGGAACATGGGTTTGGTTAAATGTGACGATTCGTTAACTACAGACCTACTGTTATACGGGCTCAAAAAATGCCTTTGCACATGAACAAAGTTTGCATGTTTAATTAGCTTTTTAATATCCATTACACCTATTTTTATAAATCAATATCAAAATATTACACGAGATTGTATGCATTCCAAACATAACAAAAACATGTAGATGATCTACACATGGAGGTAAACCAACGTCATGATTATGTTTGATTTGGTTCTAAAGAGAAGTGAAACGATGAATGTTTTAATACCTTAGTCCATCTTTTTTTCAAAAAGAGTTTGTAAAAAAAAAATATTAGCGTTCATCTCGTATATGGATGATAAGATCGTTTCGTATTTCTGAGTCTAATATCTCGTTGTAATGTGATTATTTATCGTAATCAAGAAATATGTTTTTTATTTATTTGACACTACTCTTCCTTCAATGTGTGATACATTACTATGTATTTTCCCTGTTTTTACAAATGAATTTTATTTGGAACGGGGAGGGGGGGGGGGGGGGGGGGGGGCTATGCTGCCACGCCTTCCTCTGACTGATTATCCAGTGCTAGTGTTCATGTGAAACGGTCCAAATATATTCAAATAATTCTATTCAATAAAAATTGTAATTTGATTTGATTTTCATAAGTTAAGTTTTTTTTAAACCAAAACCAGAACATTTAAGGATTATATAAATAAATTTTGTATTCACAAAATTTCCCCAGATGATTTTAAGAAAAAATTCCCAGCATTGCAATTGTAGTATTTATCATACTATAGTACCTCCCGGTATAAATGGAAAAACTTCCTCATTCACAAATATAAAACAGTTTGTGGAAAAATTTCAAATAATTATGAAAACATTGCTGTGGTGGACTCTTATCCCACATACTTCAAACTTCAGCTGTTTTATTCTATAAACAGTACAGTAATAAATTACAGAAAAGGGGGGGGGGGGGTAATCGTAAATTTGAGACTACAATGTTTTTAAATTGATCCATTTTAGAATGTGACAGAGAAAGATGCTTTGTGCACAGTCTGACTAAAGCCAGCCCCTACAATTCACTTCGTTGTACAACAACGTAAATAGTAGGGGCTGACTTTTGTCAGACTCTTTGTGCATTAATTTGTGGGACTACTAGATATGCCACATATTGTTTCTCCAGGCTGAAATAGAGGAGACTAGTATCATGTCAATATAATAAGTTGAAGGACCTGGGTATTGGCAGCTAATTGTTAAAGCGGGGATGATGGACTTTGATATTGCTTCAGGATTCTTGATTGTTTCTAAGTCAAGCAGTTGTATGTTTTTATCACCCTTAAATCAGCGAGATGCATTGTTTTTAAACTAGTAAATTGCATTTTTATTTTTAGTTATGAATTTCATCATCTTTGCTAGCCAAGTATCCGATTCGTTATTCTCAGGGAGAAGAGATAAACGAATCGGACACTTGTCTAACGAAACTGGAATTTCATGTTTCTTAAAACAATTTTATATAGCTGAATGTTTTCAATCAGGAAGTAGCAAAATTTGTATGTAGTAGCTTAGTAAACCGCATTTATTTTGTAAGTATAAGATACGCTCTTAAAAGAGTAAGTTTTACTATTTAAAACCGGTAAGTTGCTTGTTGTATGTCTTAAGTTGCATGCTTATAATAGGAGTGTTGTTTTTCTAGCTCGCCTGAGCTGTGAGCTAGTCAACTTTATGGATCACAGTTTGCACCGCGTTTGCCTGTTTGTCCGTCCGTCTGTTCTGATTTTTATATCTGCAAGTCTATTATGAACATAGGTTGACAGTCAACAGTTAAGAGTTGTCGCTTCTTATTATGTCTTAAATAACGTACGTTCTATTCAGCAACCTTTTTCTCAAGCCTACATCACTACAATTTGTGATCTTACTCTCTTACCACACTGATATTCTAGTATAAATTCTTTGTTGAAACTGCCATTCAGACTAAAGCCCCAGAGGGTATATGAAAATATATAGAAAAATTCGTTTTAAAATCTTCTCATCATCTACAATGCTACAATCTGTGATGTTTTCGTACAGCCTGATATTTATATAAAATTTATATTGAAATTTAATTCAAATTGTAACACCTTTCGCAACCTACCCCGATTTTATAATGTAGAAAGCCTAAGAAAGCATAAATGTCCAACTCAGGTGAGCAGTGTGGACCATCAACCTCTTGTTATCTTAAAATTTCATTTTTTACGATTTCAGCTGTTTTAAACTAGTGAGTTAAAATTTTATAAATAAAGTTTTTTCTTTGGTAAAATGCATGCATGTTTACAATCATTGTTGCAGGATTTAATTTTTAATAAAGCATCAATAATTCGCGTGTTTTATGTCAAGTTATTTTTTGAGTTGGTAATTTAATTAAAAATCTGAATGTTTTAGGGAGTTGCATACTGTTAAACAAGGAAATTGCACATTTTTTAATTGATAAGTTCGGTGTTTTCTAATCTGTGAGTTGCACTTTGAAAGTTGAGGCACATGGGCCGCATAGCTCACCTGAGCAACAACTGCCAAATTTGATCCAATCAACTATCTATTCAATAGCTATGTCTTAATGCATCAGTTTGCTTGCACTTTTATTCCACAAAACATTTTTTCCACATTATTGTAAACATTCACCAATAGGCTTTGTAAAAATTGTAAGTCCACCTTGGCCCCTTTTGAGTAAAATCCCAACCTTACTATACTAACCACATTTTATATTTGGGCTCAATAAAAATTAATTGCATTCAGTTTAATCATCATTTAAATTCCACATCATAAATAGTTAAAGCTGACATGAATTCATAAAAGCATTTGGTCGCCATATTAGTTTCGATCGCTCCTTTACTGCCACTGGGGTATATATACCGGTCGAGAAAGTTACGGTCGGTTGCTTTCCGATCGAGGCATTCAGGTTGCACGGACTTCTAAATGCATGAACTACACATTGTAGTAAAATGTTTGTAAAAAAGAATAAAGGAAACTACAATCAATAAAACACAAAATATATTTATTCTTTGAAAGAATTTCCAAGGTATCCGTATCATTTTGCACAGAAAGTGCTGCTTTACTTCGCATGCACATCGAACACGTGTGTCGTTCATACAGAGTGCATAACGTATGCTTCTTTTTGATGACCACAGCGGCACTACATCCAACACAGTAGATATATGATGGTAAATCCAAGAAAGTAACGACGTAACATCGTTTCCATAGGTTTCTACAAAAACACCCCGTTTCTAAAATCCATGCGATCATTGACATTGCTCGATCGGACACAGGAAAACGTTCTACAAATATCGAGGATTTTGAAATTTGTGTTCCTGGGATTTCAGTCTCCCTTGTTTCGTAGTTCTTTGGATATTCCTTACCAGTGCAGTGGTTGTCATAATATTTTTGTTCAAAACGCGTATCTACAAGTCTTTTCGTCCAATGTAACGTGTTCGTGTTCGTATGAATGAAATACCTGAATGCGGTGAAGCATGAATAGTGCTATCGGCCATATATAGGGGGTGTGTAGCGATGAGCAGAACAATAGAAGTCGACAACTAATATGGCGGTAGTCCGAGATAAAAGGGAAATAATGCATATTTATGAATTCATGTCAGCTTTAAATTCTATCAAACCTTCTTTGCTCCTTGGTAGAAAAATGCTATAAATGGAATACCGGTACAAGTACATGTATATCACTGAATCAGAACTGGTCATCCATTTTTGCAAATGCTGAAAGATATATGTCATATGCAATAAAGAAAATCAAAAGTTATCAAATTAGTCAAAGAATAGTCTTAGCAAACTGTCTTCACAAGCCACTTTGATTGACAGTATGATTTTGTAGTCTCCAAATCTGTATCATCCTCTCTTTGGGCATGGAACGGAGCAGATTTGTACATGGACAAACATTCTATAAATCCAATTTTCATTTTAATAATTTTCATTTTAATAATAGAATTCTTCACACATATGTGGTATTACAATAACATTTTATATAATATAAAAGACTATATTAAAATTGTGTACTTGACTTGCAACATATAAAACTCCAATATCAGCTAACATTTTCTAACATTATATATATATTTATATTAATTCTTGAAAGACAAAATAAATTTTCAACATTCATGTATCTTTAACAAACCATGATTTTGACAACATGGTACAATATAGTACATGCATACTAAAACAGCAGTTAACATTGATTTTTTTTTAACCAAGCAAAAGAAACAAAATGTCAATACAAACTAAATGAAAATGATCGATAAACAAGACATGCATATTACATTGTAATTTCAACAGCAGGATATATCACATATTTAAAATCTTATTCTGAAAAAAGGAAAACACTTCTTATAACAATGATAACAAATAAAGTGAAATTCACAGGAACATGAGAGGTCTAATGACAATTTTAATTTTCAAGGCATTATTGTCTCCACCCAGCAGGTAAGGAGATGTTTTCTGGAGGAGATCTGAGAGGCTCATGAGATCATTGAAATTGTGGGAGGGATGCTCACTGTCAAAGTAGCAGGTTCTGGTCACACACTTGGCCACATATTCACGCCCATCTTGCTGCCCATAAATCAAAGCACTGATCTGGACTCGGCGATACTCGGACGAGTTAGAGGTTACGGTCAAACGAACGGTTTCATAAACAACCTCATCTATCTCACAGTTCCAAAACAATCCAATCATCAGACAAGGCTTAAATATGACTCCCTTAGGATAGAAGTCCACATGCCAGTCCCACATGGAGATATCATCCCCTCCAGGCCCTGATATAGGGGTGGAGAAAAACGCTCGTAAAACGTCTCCCCGAGTCACCGTATTCATATCTGGCACACATATCTCTGTACTCCAGGTATCCCCCGTGTAAATACGAGGCTTATAAGTAATCTGGTGCGAAAGTTTAGTAAGAGAAGATGACTTGGGTTTCTGTTCCGTGTATTTGCTAAAAACATCGGGTTGGGAGCTGGTCAAATAGTCAGGTTTTGATTTGTAGCACTGGTTTATCATTTTGGTTTGTTCAAAAGATGACTTGGAATGATTCTGCATTTGTTCTTCTACTTTTAATTTCCATTGATCTTTCTGCATATCCATAAAGCAAGAAGCATTCTCTCTGTCAAATAAATCTTTACATTTCTCCTGCATCATCATTGGGAATTTTATAAGTGGCACAACACTTTGCACGATATTTTCAAGCAGATTTTTATGTTTCTTTGAGTTTGATTTGATTTCTTTGTAGGATGCAAACCATTGTTTAACTCTCTCATACAATTTGTACTCATCATCAACAATGATGCTAGAAGATCTCAGGAATTTAATCAGCATATCCGAAGAAATACCCATAAAATCAGGAGTATTCATGACATACTGAAAATTACATTTGATGTAATCCTCACAGACCTGTTGTAGGTGTTTATGGTCACACATGACTGCATACTTCAACCATGAGATTACCCGCGATTGAGAAGGTGGTGCCACATAGTGGCAGCTCATGTAATTGATGCAAACGTCAGACAGATCGTTAATGTTGTATTTGTCTGCGAGGATTAGAGTAGGAAGGACACTTGTCTGATTCAGGTGGATTTTCCCTGTGTACAGATACTGTAAAAAGTCCTCAAAGACATCTTGACACTCTGGTTCCTCTTCCAGTGATATCTCGGAAGTGTAGGCTTCCGGCCAGGTAGGAGATGTTAACATAGTTTTGAACACATCACTGGATATGCTAAGGATGAGTTTATGGGCATGAAAAGTTCTCTCCCCGATACAGAGGCGGAGATCACTAAGTTCTGGATCACTGTAGAGAATGCTTAGCTTTTTAATGGTCGAGTTTGAGTTATCCACCTGGTGTCCGTAGTCCTTTCCTGTACTATCATGCCGTCTTGTCTTCGAGGCCATTATCCAATGCACTGCTTGTCATTCTAAAATAATAAAATCTTTAACTGTAAAATATTTTTACAAATGTCTTCTTTGGTTAAAGTATTTGCATGGTTTATACATGTATAATATATATAGGATATGATAACCACTGATGGCGTTCAGTGACACAAAATGTCATTGTAGATTATATTTAAGGTGTATTTATAATTAACAATCAATAGAGAATAGATAATTACCGATTCAAACTTGTGTATTTGGAATGGCATTTGATTTGCCTTACTATTTTGGTTGTCAGCAAAGACACAAATTAAGTTACATTGGTGTTGGTTGCATCCATGTTTGTAAACTCCCGGATGTGTACACAATGACTTTCATTATATTTTATAAATATATTTAAAACATGAATTGCCGCACTACCTTTATATACATTTGAAATACAGTGATAAAAAATTATTTAGTCGATTAACTCGTTTATATACGGGTGAGTTATGAAAATCCGG
>WFKH01010931.1:6033908-6051727 GCA_016163765.1 Magallana hongkongensis | reverse complement strand
GTTTCACGCACGCGTTCTTACCCAGCATTCCTCTGCACAGAAATGGCGATGGATAACTCAACGCCAAGTAGGCACGAGAAAAGCTTGGGGTTGCTGACTACAAAATTTGTTTCATTATTGCAAGAGGCAAAGGATGGGGTTCTAGATCTCAAAGTCGTAAGAAGTTTTTTCATGTCAGCGAATTCATATACGCCCCATAAAACGCATGCATGAAAAATGTTTTCTTTCAATCTTTGTTTACAAAATTCAAAATTTTGGAAGTAAGATTTATAGACTCTTTCTGTCGATGAGGGAAATATGTTTGAAATGCATATTAAAATTTTGAACCGAGTTTAAGTATTCGGTCTTGAGAAGGGAAAGTGCATGTTGCTTTATTTTGAATTGTAAAAATGACAGACCATGTTGGGGGGTGGGGGGGGGGGGGGGGTGTTGGATATATGAGTACAGTGAAGTCGCCAATTCCGGGTCACATCAGACTGTTTCGTTAATATTTGGCAAAGTTGTTCAATTTTTATTTCATACTTTATACATATTGAAAGTACAGTTTGTGAGCTATTTTACAGCCATTTCTTTTTTCAAAATAAATTCCCGGGAACTATATTTACGGAGGTATTTCAACAAGGCCTGGCTTCCCCACTTTCGAATCATTTTCTCCATTTCCGGGTCATGTGACTATAAGGTCTCTGTAATATCGGGGAAACGTTTTGGAGAACGATTTTTATGAATTTGCAGCATTGAAAAAATATTACCGCTCAGGAAAAATATTTAAAACCACTGATACACAAGTATCAGGGTACCATTTCTAAATGTAAATGAGGACAGTGATTCCGAATAAAATAATCATTATGTGACACTAAATATAATAAAAGCAAAGAAAAATAACGAGCAAGATAAATATAATGACAACAAAGCGGCAGGGAGCATTTTATTTAATTGAATTTCTTTCTCTTCCTCTTGCATGTTATCGTAAAACCACAAAAAATAAGTTTTAGGTAAACTGACCCGCAATTGGGGAAACTCCTTCAGTTTGATTAATCAATAAGTGTAAATTTAATTGAGCACTTATTATAATGAACAATATCTGACGGATAACTGAATGCATGTGCAATATTGTGCATCTATTAATACTCGGCCAAAACTTTCACATCAACCACGCTGCAGCTTAATTAACGAAAGTTCCATGCCGAAGATGAGTGAAAATCTCGATCTCGAAAGCGCTTGATTCCTAATTTCGTTTCTCGGATGGTCTGTAAATGTTTTCTTTCAAATATTTTTTACTGATCAAATACAGAAAGGCCCATAGTTCGTGATCAGTTTATTAATAAAGTTTTTTCTGCTACATTTTAAACAATATGACATAAAAATTATAGCAGTGACCCGGAATTGGAGACGACCCAGAATTGGCGACTTAACTGTATACATCATAATAAGTCAGTATTAAAAGTGATTCAACTCTAGTCCAGTATGTGTTATCAATTTAACTGCTCATCATATGATGCTCTAACCTTTAGATATTTAATAAACATCTATTGGCATTTGGCAATTCCTCAGCTATAATATTTTCAAACATTTATATACCATATACACTGCTATCTTTGGGTGAGTACAGCTGAAGATACTTAGTTTTGTGGGGGTCAGCACTTTACAAAAGTGTACACATTTTTCAAGTTCATTATTGCAGTACTGAAGTGATTATTAGGACAGAGATGTAAAAGTTAACCTACAAAGAATATTTTAATATCAATTGAAAATATTCGTGAGAGATTTTACTACTGATTCCCCACTTTGATGCCTCAAACGTTTTCCTAAACACCCTAACCGACCTTGGATAGTGAAGTATGTTAAATTCACATTGGGATCAAGAGTCACCATTTTTACCTGTAAACAAATCACACCATTTCACTTTACGGGGCTGGTGAGGGTGTTTAAAAGATATTCAGCGGCAAGTAGAATAATGACATCGAAAGTAAAATGTCTGAAGAATTTTTTGGTATTAAAATTTTCCTAAGTAAGTTTAATAAGTCCAAAACCATGTGCAACATTTTGTGCGCAATAAATAAACAGTTTTCTGTATGGATGGAACTGAAGCTCTACGGTCTGTTTTCCCAAATTTACCATTGAGCTAGTTCTGCAGTCAATCATTGGATTAAATTTTTTGAGATATGATAGAATAAGATGATCAAATGCATTTACTTTCATTTCTTTAAGGCTGCAGACCAACTCGCTGTCAGACAGAAGAGAAGAATTTATGACATCACCAATGTATTGGAAGGGATTGGTTTGATTGAGAAGAAATCTAAAAATAGCATTCAATGGAAGTGAGTATTATGTTCATATTAGGACTTTTGAAGTAATTCAAAAGTTGAAAACAAAATTCAATTTTATGAAATCCTAATTGACACATCCATTTAATGTTGAAAAAAATTGTTGAAATTGGACTTCTCTATGCTTTTGTCAAAGATATTTTGTTTGGATTTCTTTAACAGAGGTGCCAGTGCAAATTACTCAGAAACAGAATATGGGTAAGATAAAATAAAATCCAATGTTCAATATGATACCAAAGTAATTTTTTCTGGAAAACAACCTAAATTAACTTCTTTTTTTTTGCATATTTACAAATAATATTTAATCCAATGTATTTATATTTTTTAGGGTTTACTTTTTTCTGGAAAACAACATAAATTAGCTTTTCTGGCATATTTACAAATAATATTTAGTCAAATGTATTTATATTTTTTAGGGTTAATCAGGGTAACGGCAATAACTCGGAGATCTCAGACAGGTTACTGACCCTGAAACAAGAGATTGAGGAGTTGGAGCAACAAGAGAAGAAATTGGACTTACACAAGTCATGGGTTCAACAGAGTATCAAAAATGTCACTGATGAAGTCACAAACACACAGTAATACTAAACATTTCTATCAAACTTTAAACCCTAATGATATGTCTTGGACAAATAAGTTTCATTCTATGAATGTAAGTTAATAACATAATGAAATCTTTCTCAGTTGTCTTGTACATGTATCTTGTGATATTGTCTTTTATATTTAAGAATTTATCTTTGAATGTTTGCAGTAATTTTTCTACAATTTGAAGTGATCACCAGATATTTGTTGTAAAGTCAGGAAGATTGAAATAATTGCCATTATGGCAGCTATGGAATAGCAGCTTTTAGCATTACAACTCAAAAACACTTTTCAGGGCAGCTTATGTCACACATGAAGACATTTGTCGGAGTTTTAGAGGAGACACTCTCTTAGCCATACAAGCACCATCAGGTACCCAGCTTGAGGTACCTATACCTGAAGTGGTAAGTGCTCGCTACTGAAGATGTGTTATTCGTTTGATGAATTGTTTTGAATTTTAAAAGAAAAATTGTTACATGGAGCCTATGTTTTGATGAATTGTTTTGAATTCGAAGATGAAATTTGTGTGTATTTGTGCAGGACCAAAAATTTGAAGAATTATTTGAAGATGATGTTTGTTTCTGCAGGGGCCAGGTTTTAAGAAGAACTACCAGATGCACCTGAAGAGCCACTCTGGTCCCATCCATGTTCTGCTGGTGAACAAGGACACAGAGGAGACCAGTCCTGTGGTGGTGCAGGTGCCCCCTCCCAAAGAAGACGACTCAGAGAACCAGAATGTTGATCCCAATCAAGCACCAGGCAAATCAAAACCCATCAAAGTAAGACATGGAATGTTTGAGAATTCTGAAGCTAAACACAGAATGAATGTGTTGAAGTATTAAATTAACGTGTATGTGGTAAGAGTTCTATGTTTTCGTTCTAGCGCTCACCTCAGAAATCTCCATTGCGTCCGTCACAACCATCCTCAGATGTAGAATTTCCCACCCGCATGTCAACGAGGTCATCACCACGGAAACAAGGCCATTCTTCACAATCATGTAAGCAGTTCATGATACAGTAAACTGTGTAAGAATTCTGTTGAAGTTTTTTTTACTTACTAAGGATAGGCAGACCTACTGAGAGTTTTATGATTGTTTTTTATAGTTCCTTCCACATCTGATGCTCAAGCCAGTCTCGATTCTCTTCCCAGTGACATATTGTTTGACCCCAATGACCCTCGTCATACTGGCCTTGGTAAGCATGGTTTTCATCAATTAATATTTGATTTAGTGTTTATTGATTGAATATGTATTATTTTTATTTCTGAATTTTTTGTCTTAGAAATACCAAGTGAAGGAGATTTAATAGAGGAATTGATGTCTTCTGAAGGTAAAAGGATGTTTTATAAGATGTATAGTTCATTGATTTTTTACAAGTATTATACTTAGACAGTTTCTAATACAGCGTTTTTATTTTCAGCTTTTGCTCCCCTACTTCGATTAAGTCCACCCCCTTCCGACAGAGACTATTATTTCAATCTGGATGACACAGAGGGGGCGTGTGACCTTTTTGATGTCCCTCTACTGACCAATTACTGAACATTCTACAGCGATTCCCTCCTACCTCACGTGCCTTTACCAGGGACCAGTGTCGTTGTCGAGACTGTTGGAAGTTATTTGGCAGATCTCGCCTAGAGGACAGTGTTGATAGTTGATCACAACAGCCTCACACATACCTGATGTGGCTGTGTGATTGGATCCAGTGACTAGTGCTGCCATCAGAAACTGTTTGGCTCAGTCAGAGAATTGCCCTCATGTGTAAACATCCATGTGAAATGCTATGTACATGCTTGTGTAATCTCTTGAGCACAGTATTTATAAAGAGAATATTTATAAAGAGAACAATGTTTGCGAAAAGAATTTTTTCCCATTTGATGAAAGTGCTTTTTCACACACAAAAATTATTGACATTGCCTAGTGTAGTGGTAGTGCTATTATGACACAAAACATTTTAAATCATTTGCTAAAAGGAAACCTTTAATTCACAGAAAATATCTAAACTAATTTAATGCTTAAATACTAATACTGTACACATTAAATATTATTAATCCCAGCTTTTTTTTTTATAATCACAATTTCTGTAATTAAATAAACCAACTTAATACCAGGTACAATAAAATAGGGTGTGTATATTATGTCTATGGTAGTGAAAAAACCATGTACTATGTTTTTATTAATATCCACATTTTTATGTAGTTCCTGAAAATGAACAATTTGACATTTGATAGCTTAGTAGCTAATTGCCAAACGTTGGGAATTTTTAGAATGTTTATCTCTTAATAGTAGAAAGTAATATGTCTGAAACAGAATAAATCAGTGAATAGATTTATATCAATAAGATGGTCAGTAAGTTAAAGACGTCCACGAATTTGTTATGCTTCAGTTACTTCTAACAACAATTAAGTATATCTGCATGAGGGTTAATTTATCTCTGTATATATACATGGTATTGAAATGATCATTTAGTTGTTATATATTTTTTTTAAAATTTTGTTACCTGCATTTTGAATTGTTAGTGTTGAAAAATCTGGTATTTTTGTATTGTTACTTTAAGCTTTTTACAATCATGACCGCAAGTTTATGATTGAGTTCAAGTGACTAAACTCCTTCTTATTGATTGGAACAGCAGGATAGTAATTAAACACCTCTAATTAAACTGAGGTTGAAGAGTTTGTATGTATGTATGTTGTAATACATGGTTCTGAAGGAGTTCTTTGTGTTCAGTTGTCTTAAAACTTGGTTGATTGACATTTATGTTAAGTATTGTCTTGCAGAAAGTTTATTTTCATTTATCTTGAAAATGTCTCTGTATCACGCAAAAACAAATATACTTTATAACAAAAAAACCTTGAATTTACACATTAAAATAAACTGTGATAGGATGAACACGAAAGGTTTCTAATTTCTTTCAGAAAATGACACACAAACAATACATGGGTTGTCTGTGATAACACTACCAATAAATTTTGTACTGTACAGTCCAAATGACATATTGGGGCGCAAGCGGGGTTTGCATATAATTAAAAGAAATGGAAAATCTCATAAATATGTCAATATTCTAATATTTAATCTTACAATTGCTGAAAGATCTGGGGGAGTAAGCCGAGGCATATGCCCACAAGTGGCCACAACCATATCACTAGAGTATGTTTCAAATGACAATCACACATTTAGTATAATATGTGTATTAACTTCAAGTATTTTTTAATCCTGTGCTTACATATCTCCAGAGAATTTATTATGTGCGTGTACATGAATAAAGAATTTCAATCTTTTGTCTTAAAGTCCATAATTTGTACCCCCTCAACAAAGTAACATGTTTATTTAAAAAAATAATACTAAAGATAACTTATTTAGCAGTTAACTAAAAAAAAAAACTATAAAATGATTAAGTGCATGTGTTTAATTCATAATAACGCAAATTTTACTTTTCTTTACGTCAAATGAGTTTTTCGAATTTAAAGTAAACAAAGATATAAAAAAATATTTACGACACGATTTATTAGAATCGAACACCTACTTCAACATACTTATGTTCCAAGAACTCCTCGCTAACCGCTACACCATGGAATCGCACGTTTTAATCCATTTAAATAACAAACTCAATTTAGTATTGTGTAAACATAATTCGGTCTTGGCCATTTGATGATAATCTTGAAAATTGAAGGAAGAAAACTTGCTTTTTACCATAGAGTGGGTCTTGGTACCATTTTTTTCAAAATTGAAAAAGATAGACATTTACATGTTTTATCAGTATACTTCTTAAAAAAATGGTATGATGACCCACTCTATAAAAAACTTTAGTCTGAACATCCGATTTCATTAGCGTTTTGTATTGATGTCTTAATATCAATTAAATTTGAAGTCAATTTTTGAAGGTTTGGGCAATACTGAATGGAAATGATTACATATTTTTAATAAATGTAACAAAAGTGATATTTGTAAGACAAAAAATTGTGGGTTTTTCAAATGGAGTGGTTTTATGCCTCGGCTTTTCTCCCCACGTTGTTATATAAATATAAGTAATAAGGAATCATTCTTTGAATGTTATGAGGTGATAATTTCGGTCGGGGCGTTATCAAATCTATCATAAGCCCGATTGGCTGTATTGGATTTGACCACGCCACGACCACAATTACCACCTCATAATACTCAAAGAATGATTCCTTATTCCTTAATTATCTAGAGGCTGGCAGCAGAGTTTACCCTCGTTGGACATGCACATCCTTTTTTTGCATACACTTGCTATTAAACCATGTGATTTTCTTATTCTATTCTCATGAATATTTTTTTATAAGGTAATATTTGTTAATTGAAAAAAAACCCTCAAGAAGACAAGAAAAGTTCAGAGTTAACACATAAAGTCTATGCGAGACAGGGTGTGGGTTCTGACGATGATGTACTTCTAACTCATCTGTAACTTTTACCAGACCTTTACATTGCATACATGTATTGACGTAAAACTTGTTCTCCGTGTTTCAACTGTGTGAAGAAGTAAGAACAAAGTAAACGTTTTCTTTACTTACAACTTCAGGAATGAATACACACTGTAAATGACACTATGTAATTACTAATATCACACGACATCAATGAAAAGTAAAAAAAAAAAACTTTAAAGAAACGGATACATGTATATTAAAACTTCACCAAAAAATGATTGGTGGTCACTCCCATTTCTCGGATTCTTCGGACACAGTTTGTAAGCGACATATTTCTGCCGGGTTCTGGCTATCACGTGACTGGTAAATGCGGCTGCGCGAGGTGATCTGATCTTGGAATGGGTCTGAAGCACGGCTTTTGTTGCCTGAAAAAAAAATTAAACCTAGTCATTCATCTGAGAGGTCAAGATGGAGGTCTTGTTTAACGAATGTTTTCTTACGTATTCTGTAAGCGAAGCAAGCAATCCAGGCAATGAGCAAGGTCCCGGCACAAGTCAGAATGATGATGACGCTGGAACTCATACGGAACCTCACTGAAATGACAGTTAGTATATTATTATGTAAGTAAATTTGATTTCATCCATTTTCTTATAAATATACGACCATTTATTGTAGGCGAATTCAGAATCATTTTGATACATTGTTTTATATTCGTAATAAAATCTGTAACTAACATATAACATCATAACTCTAGCACAGTATGCGATATTTCATTAAACAAAGTCTGTGAATTTAACTATTGGTAATCTAAATTCACGATTATCTTCCTCTTTGAGAAATAAATACGACTCAAAGTAAATAATTTTCAAAATATAATCACCGTTTTCAAATTTTTTAATTGTATAGTATTAATCTATTTGACCAAAAAAAAAATTAACCTCTCAGAAAGTTTCTAACTCATGACTTGAAGATATAGGCAATGTTTGTCTTTATCATACACTAAAGTCAATTTTTATCTATAACATAACCAATTACTATCGAGGTTTATCAATATTTAGGCTACTTTTATCACAGGAATATACAATATTTGACATTTTAGCTTATGTTTGTCAACGTTAAAGGCATTGTTTATCGCTTATTTAAACATAAGCAATGTTTTAATACATATCAAAACAATAATTAATCTTTGAAGAGATTATAGGAAATGTTTATCACAACCATAGCCAATATAATAAGTAATGACTATTTATATTATCATGGTCAATTTTTATCATAGTTTGGGCAATGTCTACTGAATTAGATACTTTTTATTAACATCATAGGTACGATTTATATGTATAATTTTCCATCTATAATAAACGCAAATCTATCAGTTTGCTGAGTTAGCTGCTACTATATTGTATTTATGGAAATTTTTTATCACAGTCTAAGAAATATAAGAAACAATGTCCTTCAGTTGAACAACATTATTGGAAATATTCATCTCAATTGTTATATCCATCACAATAACAGAAAACGGCAATGATTATAAAATATATATGCGTGAATTTTAAGCATTATGTTTAAAATCGGTTAAAGAAATGTTAAACACAAGATTGGACAATGATTTTTTTCATTACTATAGCAATGTAATACTGGTAAAGTTTGTAATTGTTTCGAGGAGATGTATTGCAACATATATTACAGAGACTGTATATGTAACAGGCAATGTGTGTTACGATTAAAATGTTTATCCCAATTACAGTTATAAGGTTTGTCATAAAAGAAAATTTTTATCACAATTACAGGTAATGTTTGTCATAATATAGGAAGTTTGTCCCAATTACAGGTAATGTTTGTCATTATTAAAAAGAATGTATATCACATATAAAGGTAATGTTTGTCATTATTACAGGGATGTATATCACAATTACAGGTAATGTTTGTCATTATAACAGAAATGTATATCACAATTACAGGTAATGTTTTTCATTATTACATTATTACGAAGAATGTATATCATAATTACAGTAAATATTTGTCGTTATTACAAAGAATGTATATCACATTTAAAGGTAATATTTGTCCTTATTACAGAAATGTATTTCACAACAACAGGTAATGTTTGCCATTATTACAGGAATGTATATTTATGGCACGCCAAATTCACAAATATGAGCTGAACATAGTTTCACAGTCGCTTAACTAGGTTGTCGACTGTAAACTATTGTTTACAATTATAAATAGGTATTTTTTTTTATCATAATGACAGTTTACGTTTATCACAATTACATGTAAGTGTATTATTATCACAGACTGTAAGTCACGTGATAAGTTTCTTTGTTATTATTTTTAAGAATATTAATCACAATTACATGTATTATTACAGGAAAGGTTAATCACAAAAGGACAATATATTTGTTATAATTTTAAAGAATATTTATTAGAATTGCAGGCAATGATTTTTAATACTATTAAGAACGTTTATTACTGTTATAGGTAATGTTTGTCATGGCAAGGAATGTCTTTCACAATTAATGTTTGTAAATCTAAGAAGGAATGTCACAACTATAGGCTAAATTTGGCACATTTACAGGAAAATTATCAATCTCGTAAGTGATGTGGATAAATATTTAATGCAAAATCTATCTTACATTTATCCGTGAATAAAACATCATAAATAGATAAGAGATTATGATATATTTTAGAATTAAAAAATAAATAAAAATATATTAGCGTTATAGTATTACATTTTCCAAAGCATATGAAAAAAGAAATTTATTTAGATGTAAACTTTCATAGTGAAAAACACTATCATGAAGCGACATCAAAACCCATATGGACTCTTTTTCACCGTTTATATAAATATAATCTTAAAGAAATGTATAATTATTTTCGGTTTATTACATAAGCATATCCTTTTGATTAAGGTCAGTGTATGTTTGAATAAACTTCGTCTTCGGTCAATATACTCTGACAATAGACATATATTGACCCTATCAAAAGAAGGCTAGTTTTAAATACCATGGTGGATGATGAAAACGACTTCTATTTTAAATGTTTATCAAACTCATATAGCTATGATAGAGTAGACACTTGGAACTGTAATGACTATGTAATGACTATATATAAATGCCTGTTTCCCAGCTGCACAATTTGGAGATACATGTAGGATACCCACCAGAGATTCCAGCAAGACAGAAAGCCTCGTCCTGACCATTGAGACAATGGGGAACACCGTCACACACGCGGTCCTGCCACATCGTAACGCTTGTGTTGATTCCAAATCTCGTGTCCATGGGAACACAGGTTAAGAGGTCAGAAACTTTACTCTTCGTTCTGTAACACATATCTGTGAAGAAGATTGATAAGATAAAATATAACCAAATGGGAGTTGATATGATATGTGATTTTTACACAAAGTGTTTGTTAACTGTTTGCATTATTTTCTGTAAATAATACCCTTTCTCTCGTCTGTGCCATCTGCACAATGATTGTAACCATCACATAGAAAGGACAGAGGTTTCTCGAAGTCCTCGTCATACACCGGAAGTACGGGATTTATACAGCGACCATCAGCGCATTCAAAACAGGCGGGCTTGTCCGGTACCCCATTACTGGAAGGACTAGACACTGAAATATATATTGTGTAAATATTTACAGACCAAGTGGTTGTGAGAGTGCTATTCAGATTATAAATGTGAATTTTGAATGATCAGCCATGTTGTCTTACAACAATACTCGTCTCTTCTATTCTGACAGTCTATCTTTTTGTCACAGACTCGATCACGTGGTATACATTGAACAGGAGAACACCGGAAAAAGCTGTCTGGACAAGAGGACACTGGAGAGAATAACCAGAATCTGATGAAGTAGAATATTTCTTACATACCAAATTTTCATTAGATTGAGTTTTATTCTAATTTTAAACTTTTTAAAGAAATGTTTTCGAAATCAATTTATATCAAACAAGGTGTATGGAACGTTTCTGGAATATTGCAAATGTTGGCAAAATTCCAGAATTTTGTTTACCTTTTTTGAGAACCTGGACGTTTATTTCCGGGCTCTCTTGACTGTGCTTCACATTTCCAGAATTATTGTACACGATCCACAAAAAGTGGCCCCGTGAGACAATCTCTAAATCCCAAATGACATCACAAAATTTATAGGACGTAAGAGAGTCGACGTCAGTTCTGAAAGCGTCATTTCCGATATGAAGATACGATTTAGCGCACTCTGATATGTCAGGCACATATTTAATGTTTAGGCGTAACAGATATCCACTTTCTGTTCTCAAACGAATGGTACACTTTGGAACTCCCACATTGTCTAGTCCATGGAAAGTCAGCGACTGGTTTGGAGTTAGATTACTTAAAGTTCCACAAAGATCCCCCCATTTTGTCTTATTTTCAATTGTCATTACATCTGAAGAATGCATTAATTATATATATAAATCAATTTATTTTACTACATACATATACTGCAAAGTATTAACTGTTGCTTAAAAATACAGTTATCTGAAGAAAAAGATAAATTAAAATGTTTCATGTGTTGTTTGTTACTCAATGAAGAGGCCATTTTTTTCTTTGTTAAACTATTCCTCAATTTAAGGAAATAAAGTTTTATGATTTGTATTTATATATAAAATAAACCTATTTAAGAACTGAAATATTAATGGGAATATATATATATATATATATATATATATATATATATATATATATATATAAACTTTGTTTAATAAAAGCTGTTCAACAATTCTGATTGCATAAGATCAAATACAATAGTATTTTCTTAAGTTCTGAACCATATTGAAAATTAGCAATGTATCATTAAATCCTCTCTCTCTTTGACTACTCAGTATGATAAAAATGAGTTATGTTTAAATTAGTGCAACAGAGATACACCAGAAGTTGATTCACCTAGTTATGCTAAAACAATAGTGCACGTGCCTAAACAAATTACTAGAGTATACCTGTTCAAGGTGTTATCTATAAGCACTGTCTTACCTTGAGTACAGCTTATCAGAGCCACAACAAACATGCAAACTGTAAACAAACAACCGGATAGCCATCATACACAACATTCATCTATACACGATCTGATCAGAATTAAACACTCTTGAGTTTATGATAGTCTTCAAAGATACTTCACTCATTCTCGCAAAAAGGTTGTACAATGAAGTAGAAGGTATGTGTATGTGACGCCTTCATATAAAATTAAATGAAAACGTGTTCTTTAATAATGTTAAAAAGCAATTGTAAATGATATGAATTAAATCTTAAAGTAAACTAAGTTTTAAAAACAAATTTCGAGTCCTATGCTACTTACTCTATTTATAAAAGCATTCTTTTGCATTTCACTATTGATGTAGAATTTCAATTTAGAATAATATCTATTAAAATGTGTCCCATAACGTATTTGTATAACAATTAGAAATGGTTTTTTAATAAATGTCATTTTAAACAACTGTTTACTATGAGACGAATATACCGTGACAGACAAAATACTTAACACAAGTAGATCTTTGCAAGCATATGAGCATCCTTTAACAAAGAAACTATAAATGATGTGTCTTTAAACGCTTTTTTTCTTGATATGCGACAAGTCTTCAAAAACACGAAGAGTATATGCCCTTTGACATAATTGTTTGGAAATAAAGAAGTATCGCAGGTCTGTTCACACAACGTTTTGGCAATGTGACAAGTAATGTAATCCTATGACAATTTTCAAATATTAAGAAATGTATACCCTTTATGAGCACATGAGAAGAAATGAAAAAAATGTACTAAAGATCAGTTTTACTCAATTTTGTTGTTGCTTATATAAGTGTATTCTATCCTTTACAAAATATAATACATTGACTTTAAAAATGGTAATCGTATATTCTTAAAGATACATTTTCGGAAGACATTGTAATAAAAGAGTCCAATGGCTGTTATACAGCACGTTCTGTAATAAAAAATGTGTCCATTTGATTTTTCAATTATCTTCAAACAAAAACGCACTTTGTTATGTATGTGTATTATGTTTGTGACTATGCAAATGTACATGTTTTACATGTATGTATAAGAATATAAGAGCAAGATTAATGTATAGTGAGTCTTTGAATGTGAATTTCTTTTTTAATATTATGATCCAATCACCCAATTCCTACCCCTCCCTCATCCCCTCGTCCCCATTATATACCCCCCCCCAAAAAAATAAATAATAATCAACTTTCACGACAATAATAAAATTTTAGTGCTGATAAAGTGCACTTGTGTATATATATCTATATATATTATATTAGAGAAATGTATTGATCAAATTTGTTATAAGTTAATATGTCTTATATCACTTGTATCTGTTCTTTCTTTTGTGAGAGTTGTATTTAATTAAAAAAAAAATCTTCAAACAACATTTTCGAACTCCTAAATATAATTAATTTATATACCGATATGCAAAAAAAAAACCCTACTAATCCATTTCAAAAACTTTAGAATTGTGGTCTAATTCTCTGTTCTGGTACTTAAGTAAATAATTCCGTACAACACAAAAGGGACAAATTTCATATGTATGCATATCAACATATACATGTACAGTGTATGTAAATAAACATATATGTTCACTATACCGACTTATTTGACGATCGATCCTAAGACTTCCTATGTAAGCTGTACGTATACATATACATATAAAATAAGAAAAAGGTTTCTTTATAGCATAATCATTTCTACATGGCAATATACGACATATGAATTAGTTGCAAACGGACAGACAGACACTTACAATGATGCGCTCTCATCGCCTCTACATAGCTGGGCTCCTACTGTGATTGCGATCCCGAGACACAACAAAACAGGTTCTAAGTTCAGCGATTAACCGAGCTTTATCAAAGCAAGGTAATCGCTGCATTCTGAGATAACAGAGTAGAGAAATAGATATGTACACCTGTATATATACACATATATTGTCAAAATCGTACACTTGTATATAGGGTTTTCTCACGGTTTATGATTAAGTGCAGTTTTATGTCCAAATGCTTGCTTTCCATGAATCTTAAGCGATCGGTTTTATATTTAGGTACTAATTACCAATTGAAAACTTTTTTACATTAAAAAAATGTGAGTGAGTGAGTTTTTTCATGAAATAAGGAATAAAAACTTTTTGAAATTCATAGTTTATTCATTTACATTATTCAATAAGAAAATATCGAATTAGAAAAAAAATATCCAAAAATATGACATAGGCTATATAAAATAAAATTTCTATACAATATTAAAATTCAATAGTTTAGATAACTACAATACGTATATTTTACAAATACCTATAAAATATATAAACATAGGATGTAAACAATATAAATCTAAGAAATCAAACTGAAACCAGTGAACTGACTGAAAAAGTACAAACTGAACTGTTCTGTCCTAATTTTACAAATATCGAGAACTTAAAATGGTCCTCAAATGAAATCAAAGTATCTGGCCTAGTATTTAGTATGCTATGGATGGAAATAACTGGGTGGATTGGTCGGGTATTTTGGCGGTTTTACTAGGTATATTGAATGTTTTAGTCGGGTATATCGTAGGATTTGGTCTGGTACATCGGAGTTTTGGTCGATGCATTGGTTTATTTTTAGCACGGTCCCGGGGTCAGAGTCACCTCATCCACCGCTATGTCTCCTTTCTCACCCGACCCCACAGTGGCACGTATGATAACCTGTAACCAGAGATCAAATATCATGACCATGTAAAATTCAGAGAAAGAAACAGAGAGAAAAATAAATAAAATATTGTATTACTGACTTTTGTATTTTCGCTATCGCTAATTTAAAAAAATAATTAAAACGGCATACAGGAAATGAAATATTCTTGAAAATATAGTGAAACAACTGAATGTTCGATGACACAATGCTTGTTGGATTCAGTTATTTGTATACATGTATAGAGAGAAAAATAATTGGACGTACCTTTGTATTGCCGTTAAGCTGTATGGTTTTGGAGTACATCTCCCATCCCTTCTCGGATGTATTGAAAAAAAGCTGGGTGCTTTCCTGTGTGCCTTCTTTAGTCAGAACCTCTAATGATCCAACGTTTGGGCCTTTTGTGTGTTTGGCAAAGAAAAAGCAGTACGCCATGTCTACAACAAGATATCAGATTAAATAAGCTGCTTTAATCTGGGCAGAATGAGACAGCAAAGGGCTGTACACCATCAAAGTAAAGAAAAGGTCCAATATCATATGCTTAATTTTTACCGTTTTAACAAACATTGAATTAGTTGATTCCAAGATGTTAAGAAATCAACGATTTTTGAACATTTTTCCTTGGTATTAACAAACATTGAATTAGTTGATTCCAAGATGTTAAGAAATCAACGATTTTTGAACATTTTTCCTTGGTATTGTCTGGTTAGTTCAAACATTTAATTAGGAATTACTTTTGCATTCTTTCCCAAGTATCATTTGAACTTTGTTCTTAGTTTGCCGGCTACATTTTTGTGACAATAGATGAACAATTAAATGTTACTTATGTGATCTAAAAAGCGACAAAGGCAACGCTCGAATTTTTACCAGACAGGCCCATCTATCACAGAAAGTACAACTTATGTGCCTAGGATACATACCGAGGAAAGCTTTGTTGCTGACCAGTTCCGCCGTCTGTCCTTGACTCTTGCCAGTGGCGTCAATGAACTTGTAAAACGAACCAGAAAAGGCTCGACCCGGGCCAGTCCCTTTGGTACCCGTTCCCCCCTGATAAAGATAAATAGTCTTACTTATAGCATTTTTTGGGTCGAAAATTGTTTTTTGTGAAATTTCAATTTACTACTGAAATGACAAAAAGTATGGTTTATCAACTTCTGTTATTTTTTTTTAGGAAAAGGCTATTTAAAGGCCCTGAGTGAAGCCAAAAAACCCCCACTTTATTATTGTCCTGCACAATAAAACTACATGTAATTTGCAAAATATAACTTGAGAGAGAAATCTTAAAGCTGGTTTCTACAGCAAAAAAAACTTCTTAAAAATACAGCTCATATTGCTTTAAAATCTCTGTTATCATGTTTAATCAAACACTATAACTTTATTGAGCTCTGTTTGCTATGTTACTTACAGAATTCCTGATCCAGTCAAAATCATCATTAGTTTCTTCTTCCAGGAAACAGTTTTCTTCGTAATCTTGTTCAAATTTGCAGACAAACGTTTCTGTACAAAGAACAAGGTAAATCAAAAGAATAATGTCTCATAGATGTTTCATTTTTGTATGACACTAGTTGTGCAAGGTATAAGGTGTTACTTAGAAAATAAAAGTAAACTCTTGGAAACTTAACGCTTATGCCAAATATCCGTTATTAGTTTTAAAATATTAACAATGTGATTAACAAAAGTTTATAAAAAGACAATGATCTGACTTCAACTATTTAGACAAGAGAACCTCTTGTGGATGAAGTGGTACCAATCACTTATAGACAACAATTAATATTCCTCACCTGCACAACCGTCACTGTTACAGCTCACTGTCTCACTAATGTCTCCTACACATTCAGCTCCTCCGTTCAGTGGTGCAGGATCTGAGCACGTGCGTGATCGTGTCTGGGTACCACCGCCGCAAGACACCGTGCACGTGCTCCACGCCGACCACACAGACCAACCACCGTCGACTGCATGATTTAAAAGATGGAATAAACATTCACATGTTTTGACTGAGTTTGCTTTTTTCTGGCTTTATATGAGTTTGCAAATTGCAGCAGTCCTTTAAATAAGGAAATAATAGAAAATCCTTTTCTCACCTATACAACCGTCACTGTTACAGCTCTGTGATTCCGTGTCTTGTCCTACACACTCAGCTCCGCCGTTCAGTGGTGCAGGATTTGAGCACGTGCGTGATCGTGTCTGGGTACCACCGCCACAAGACACCGTGCACGTGCTCCATGCCGACCACACAGACCAACCACCATCAACTGCACGATACACAGATTAAATTTTATGCCTGATTTTGCTATTCGCAATATTTTATTTCATTGTATGAGAAGAATGGATTCAACAGCTTCAGTATGTATGGGTATAAACTGGGTAAGACAGTTAACGTTTATAAACTGTGAAGCGGTTTTTTAAAAATCGTTTATAATTTCATAGCATTTTGTACAAAATACTGTGGTTTTATCAATATTCGCTGAATGCAAATTTTCGTAAAATTTCGTTGCTGAGTTGATCCTCGAAATTAAATTTTAATTGAAATGCAATGTTACAGTACAAATTTTATTAATAGAATCTTCATATTTACGTATCCTTGAAACTGATTTTTCACTTAACCCACAAAAATAAATTGATGCCCATGGGTATTAATTGAACCACAGTACATACAATAGCTGTTGAGTTCTTTTCTATCATGAAGAAAGGATACACGGCAAACTCAGTAAAAGAGTTAGTTGTGGCAACACAGTTTATATTTTGTAGCTATTGAATGAATTCCTTACAATAGCAATTTAATTCTCTATCAAATTATGACAAATTGTCAGGATACAATATCGTACAAAAAAAGTTATTCATGTGGATTGATACATTTCGGTACAAACGATTG